>UESW01002419.1:366740-400352 GCA_900491605.1 Calamus simplicifolius
CAAACCGGAGCCTTTAGGCACCAGTTTAAAGTCAAGGGATGGGATTCAAAGATTTTGCAGGGAAGGCTTTTACTGATGTGGCGATTTTAGTTACTTGAAATCGCCACATGATATGGTGATTTTCTCAGGCTTTTTAAAAGCCCTCAGTCCGATCAGTAAAAGCCTGTACGAACACTACAAGAAAATGTCAAAATAGTGATGAAAATTAGTGATAGAAATTTTCGTCACTAAATTGTGACGGTTTAGTAACAAAATAGTGACAAAAATTAAAATTAATGACGGATTAATTTTTTCGTCACTAAACTGTCACTAAATTAGTGATGGACTATTACATCCCATCACTAATTTAGTGACGGATTGCCTCCGTCACTAATCCATAACAAATTAGTGACGGAAGAGCAATCCATCACTAACTTGGTGATGGATTGCTTTTTCGTCACTAATCCATCACTAATTAGTGATGAAAAAAATCGTCACTAATTAGTGACGAATTATTTTCCGTCACTAATCCATCAAAATTAGTGATGGATGGAAAATCCATCACTAATTTAGTGACGGATTGCCCTTCCGTCACTAATCCATAACAAATTAGTGACGAAAGAGCAATCCGTCACTAAATTAGTGACGGATTAGTGATGGATATTTCTCCGTCACTAATCCATCACTAATTTAGTGACGGATTGGGCAATCCGTCACTAATTTTGTGACGGATGAGGCAATTCGTCACTAACTTAATGATGGATTACTTTTCGTCACTAATCCGTCATAAATTAGTGATGGAAAATAATCGTCACTATTAGTGACAAATTATTTTCCATCACTAATCCATCAAAATTAGTGATGGATGAGAAATCCATCACTAAATTAGTGACGATTACCCTTTCGTCACTAATTCATCACTAATTAGTGACGGAAGAGCAATCCATCACTAAATTAGTGATGGATTGCCCCATCCGTCACTAATTTAGTAACGGATTGGCCTTCCGTTACTAATCCGTCACTAATTTAGTGACGAATTGCCCTATCCATCACTAATTTAGTGATGAAAGAGCAATCCGTCACTAATTTAGTGACGGATTTCTTTATCCATCACTAATTTAGTGACATATTGCCCTTCCGTCACTAATCCATTATAAAATTAGCGACGGAAGAGCAATCCATCACTATATTAATAACGAATTAGTGACGAATTACTCTTTCGTCATCAAATTTATATTTTAATATTTTTTTATTTAAATGAAAAGAAAGAAAGTAAAATAAAAAAAATTAATAATTTATAATAATAATAATATTTTATTATAAATAATTGCATATCTAATAATAATATTTCCCCCTATAAATGCTCCTAACCGATAGCTCTAGGGATCGCCCGCACGTCAACAGAACCACACGATTTCCTTCTCGGATTTCGCTTCCCCAAAGGAGGCGACTCTTTTCTCCCTTCCGCTTCTCGTCCTCCAAGAACCCCGTTCTCTTCGATCGCCCTCCGCTCCGCCTTCTTCCGTCTCCGGTTTTCTCCCGTAGGTCTTCTATTCCCCCCCCCCCCTCTGCGTTTTTCTGGTGGATCAATCGCGTTTGTTCGGGAAATAGGGTTTATTATTCGAGGAGAAATTCTTGCTTTGTTGTGCTTAATTTTCGGTAATCTAGGGTTTGAATCCTGATTTCTTGGTTTCATTGTCTCGAAGTACTTCGAATTTGTTTTGATTTTATTTGTGTCTATATTTCTTTTTCTTCGTTTTCCTTCGATTTATTGGTAAGCTTTTGGTTGAAGGACATGATTGTGCCCTTCTTTTCTTTAGACTTTGATCGAGCCAAGGGTCCGCCGATATCTGAATCCATGATAAAATCTTTATTTGTGGGATTTTTGTATGCTTATGAGAATATTGGTTGGTAGTTTGATCAAAGAGGTGCGAATTTTCGGCAGAGTCTTCTACGTTGGAAGAAGGATATATTTGGAAGCTTTTCCGTTCTGAAATGCGATTTGGATCTGCTCATTCTTCGAGATGAAATTGGAAGTTTGGAATAGTTGACGAAGGTCTTGGCAATTTTAATCAAGAATTGTTGGTGTTATGTCAATTGCTTACTTGTTGATTTCTGCTGGAAGATTTCTTGAATTGTTGGTGCTCTTTGAGAATTGCTGGTCCGATTAGGGCTGGCTTCAGTAAATCAACCACGGCTCTAAGCAGAATACCGTCTTATTATTAGAAGGAGAAGAGAATGGTTGCAAGGTTTCCCTAAGTTTTTGCTTGCTTCCCCTTCTTACAGACCTCATCTTCATCAGATACTTCATAAGAACCATCTTCCTCCTCATCCTCATCATCCTCCTCATCTTCATCATCATTATCTACCTTCCGTTTATCAGCCTTAAATGATTCCTCTGTCTTAGCTTTGGGCTTAGCAGCCTTTACTGATTCCTTTGTCTTAGCTTTGGGCTTAGCAGCGGCAGCAACCACCTGACTGCCAGCCTTTCCAAGAAACCTTTTTTTATTATGCACGTGACTGTACTGCAATGTTTCAGATGTCATGCCTATTTTATCAAGGTTTTGTTTGGAACGCGACATCTTGTGATATTGAATACTGTGCATCAATGATGTAATATAACAATTTGAAAAACAGCAGCAGCAGTTATAGAGGTACTCTAGTTATTGATCTATCAATGAAAAATATATGTTCTGTGTAAGGTAGATTTATTTGAAATATACATATATAACTATAGATGAACAGAAGAATTTCAAGTGAAGAAGTTAACCCTTGTGAGAATAGACAGCAAGCATAATCGCATCAGTATGGGAAAAAATAATGTCAAATTTTTAACAGTTTAAATTTTTTTGTGAACCTGACATAAATTTCCAGCCTTCTCAATCCCAGCTATACAGTTTGTATAGTAATGCAGGTTGTACATATCTGCTCCCACAGTTGCAAGTTCTATCAATTGTAGGTTCAATTCCTATACTTGAATGTATTGATTGCAAGACTTGGCTTGACAACTGACACATCAGCCATTCCAGTCCATGGTCATGTTAATGGATCTATCTCCATTGTTGCGAGCAACCTCTTCGTTCATTCCAGGAACTTGCATTTGAGCAGACACTTATGCTAACCTATTTATTTCTTGGCCAAACTACTTTTTGTCAATCCCTATACATTAGAGGGTTTGTTTTCCCTTGCATGGTCAGTCCATTGTTCTTGTGGCGAACTCTTAGTTCTTATAACCTTTTGTTGACAGTTATTAGAGATTGTTTGTCAGATAACTTATCAAAGTTTATTTGCACACTACTGTCAATCAATTCACTGTTAATGTATTCTTGTATTTGTTATTTGACTCCATAACTTACATATGGATTTGCATACATGGGCATCTAGCATGGCAAATGTACAATAGGGACAATTTATGCAAATATCCTTATTGGTTATATGCCTTCAAGAACTGGCATTCACTCTCACACTAGTTCCTCAAATTTCACTTGCCAATGCAAAAGTTTTACTTCAGCAAAGATTCCAAATCTTTAGCAAGATGGTAGAGAGAGAGAGAGAGAGAGAGAGAGAATAACATGTGAAATAAGAAATACAGCAGAGTAACTAGTGATTATTTTACCAAAAAAATTATGGACTTGTTTGCAAAATTCTTCTAATCATAATTAAGAAAAATGATTAAGAGAAATAAAATATCAAAAAAATCTGGAAATTTCTTTTCGACAATAATTAGTGAGTCCATAAACCATAGAATTTTCAGCATCTGAACTTTCCTTTTATCATTTGCAAAAAAAGACAACTGAATTTTGGTGGACATCATTTCGTGAATGTCACAGGAAAGATTTGAGATGCCAATAGCTCAACACAAAGTTTATGCATATGAATCATAGTACTGAAACATTACCTCAACATCTAACAAAAGATAACTGAGCACACACCCAATTTCAAAGTTATGGAATCTAACCAAACAGAATACGATTTAAAATAAATCTAACCTGAAATACCAGCTACCTAACCAAACAGAATATGATTTAAATAAATCTAACATGAAATACATCATAGCCAATATATGCTTGCAGCATTCGAATGACAGCAGATCCCTTTTTATAGCTTATTGCATCAAAAATTTCATCAATTGCCCGAGCGTGGGTTACTTCTACCTGAAATTTATGCGTAATTAAATATGAAAGCAGGAAACTCATAACATCCTCCTTTGACATGACAAATATTTTGAATTCCACATACCAATCAGTAATTGTGCATGCAAGAAAACCTTTATGGTAATTAAGGTAAACTGCAGGGATATCTAAAATAACTGACTTGACAATGCTGAATACAAACAGACACATGGAACTGTGTTTCAATTGTTAAAACTGAAGAATGATTCTAAACATTTTCTTCAAAAGGAAAATCAGACAATGCTTATTTATAGCAAATACTAAATAATGCGATTAACTTCAATGGTCTAAAGCCAGATGAATAACTTCTTTCCAGCAGTTTAGTGTCTATTTAAAGCCACTGCTGCTTTTAATTGTAACAGTATTTTCTGGATTTTATTGATAGATCAGCAATCATGCCTCAACAATAGATATTTTAAAAGCTTAAGATAGTCCTAGCTACATATTTAAAATAAGCTTAAAAGCAATCACTTTTCATTTATCCATTTCAATTTTGTTATGCATCCATTTCTTCAATCCTATTTAATGCCCAACATTTTGAGCCATACAGCATGACATTAGTGTCATTCAATAAACTTTTCCTTCAAGTTGTCAGGGTATTTATCAGTCATAATACCCAGAAGCAACTTTTCAGTTTATACGATCAGCTGGAATTCTATTAAATATGTCTCCATTTATCTCTCCTTATTTTTGTATAATAGTTTCCATATAGCGAAACAAATCACTTATGGTATCTCTTGTCCATCAATACTAATTGGGGCCCCAATAGTTGAAAGCTTGCGTTCATAAATCCAATTTAGCATTTACTCATGTTCTTTTCTCATTGATTTGCACTATATCATCAACTAGCATACATGATGGTACATGTTCTGAATATTAGAAATAAGTTCAAATCTAATTAGGGCCAAAAAACACAGGCTTAGCATGTCTAAGCTTGGACATGAGAGCCCAACATCTGGTGATGAAACTCTTTCAGCTTCTACATGTCTAGTGATACTTAACACGGAAATGAGGATTGCTTCAGTAGCTGCAGGTGGACGTCACACACTAGCATTGTTCACTTCATCCTATATCAGAGGGAGCCAGTAAACGGTGTTCAAAGGATTGCTTCAGATGTACATTTCTCAAGTGTAGAGTCCCTAAGGCAGCCGAAGACATCTTAATAATTTAATGTCTAATGTATAAAACATTAGTATTGTTGATGTATACAGTTATATTTATCTTATTTATGAAATGTATTTTTATTCTTAAATTTAAATTTTCATCTATAAATTTCATTAGAATGCATTAAATATATTATATTAAAAATAATTTTAAATTTATAAGAATAAAAATTTGGTTAAATTTTTTTAGGTTAATGATGGATTAGTGATGGATTTTTGATAGAAATATAGTGATGGATTAGTGACGAAAATATTAGTGATTGATTAGTGATGGAACAATAACAAATGATTGATGAATTCTTTTGTCACTAATTCATCACTATTAGTGATGGCTAGTGACGAAAGTTTTAGTGACTAAATTTTCGTCACTAATCCATCACTAAATTGTGATGGAATAGTGATGGAAATATTTGTGATGGAATAGTGACGGAATAATGCGTGATGGATAGTCTGTCACTAATCCGTCATAATTTAGTGACGAAAAATATGTTTCGTCACAATTTTTGACGGAATATTTCGTCACAAATCCGTCACTATTATTTTGTGATGGACCTCTTTCCGTCACAAATCTGTCGCTATTATTTTGTGACGGACCTTTTTTCGTCACTAAATTTAGTGACGGCAAATGGTGATGATAAGATTTTCGTCACTAATCCGTCACTAAACCCAATTTGTGACGAAATAGTGATGGAAGTTTTTGTCACTATATACTATTTCTTGTAGTGAAGCTTCTTCCTCTCCCGATCGAGCGTTCCAAGCCTAGTCGGCGGCAAGCGGAGCCTTATTGAAACTCCCCGGCGACCTCCCCTTCTTCCTCCTCTTCCCTCTCGCTGCCCTCGCCTCCCCCCCGGTCGATTACTAGTGAGTTTTTTTTTGCATCATATTTGTGGCACGCATGATCCAAATGGCCCCGATCTGTTTTGCTATGATCCATGCAAATGGCCCATGACTGTCACAATAGCTGGCCGTGGATGAAGCACTGTGACAGTCATGGGCCCTAATGAGATGTTTTATCTGCAACAAGAGGGAGGATCAAAATTAGATGCAACTAGTTATTTAGATGCTAATCCAATTAAATCCACATGGCCCCTAATGAAGTAAATGCAACTAGTTATTTAGATGCTGATTTTATTGATCATATAGATGATTATAGAACAATATTTGGACATGTATATTTTTCCTTTGATGGCACCGTCATTTCTTGGTTTTGCAAGAAATTATATTACATTTATAGTGTACACAAGAGGCTAGATATATTGCTTGTACTATAGTATCTAATTATGCTATTTAGATTCAACGATTTATAAATGTTAAGTTGTTTGCCTTCTGCTAACTAAATTACATTTATAGGCGTACACAAGGGTAATAATGTTGAAGTGTTTTATAAACACATTGATGCAATGAGATGTACCGTCAGCTAATAATTCTTTTAACTTGTTATGTCAGACATGGCTCATAATGTCTTAGATTCAGGGCCTCGTGATCCTACTGTTCTCACTTTGCAACAGATGCATAGATCAACCAATATATTTCAGGGCGAGGTGTGTATTATTGATCGACGGTCCTTAATTAATTTACATGTGTTTATGTTAATGCGGATGTATCATTGAAATTTTTTTTTTAGGAGTTACCGGTTCTTAGATGTCGTCGGCATGACGCACATATATGGAAAGAGACACCGGGAATGTCACACCCACGAGTACAGTATTATCTAGATCATGTCGGCATGTTTGGCATATATCGGATTGGCCAGATTCGACTGGATGTTGGCCTTATTTCTGCACTGGTTGAGAGATGGTGGCAAGAGACCCACACATTCTATCTACCTTTTGGTGAGGCGACCATTACACTATAGGATGTCAGTATTTTCAGTGGCCTCCGGATTGATGGTTCCGCTGTTACTGGGTTAGATCCGCGCCATACCATTCCGGAGTGGTAGGCTATATTTGGGAGGTTATTTGGTGTTGAACCTCCTGTCGAAGCATTTCCGAAAGGTCATTTTCGATTAGCATTCTTCGATCAATTCTATCGCGACCTTCACTTGGACGAAGATGTGGATGACGAGGTTGTCTAGCAGTTCGTGAGGGGACAACTTCTTCGAATCATTGGTGGAGTTATTCTTCCGGATACCTCTGGTAATTTAGTTAAGTTGATGTATGTACCATTTCTGGAAGATTTGGAGGCATTTTTCGCTCTTAGCTGGGGATCGGCTACGCTGGTAGTTTATATAGAGCACTATGTCGTGCAGCGAGCCCTACCCATTCTGACATCGGAGGATATCTCCATTGCTACAGGTAAACACTTTATTCTTATGTTTAAGATCGATGTAATTTTTATGTTAATTAACATTTTGAATTATCCAAACATGCAGATTTGGGCATGGGAACAATTTCCTATTTTCATCTCATGAGACTCGAGATTTCGGAGGCGAGATCTTCGATGCCGATGATGATTGGCACTTAGGTGCACCGTGGGGGTATAGATGGCACGTAAGATATAACATAAAAAATATTCCAACCCATACACTACGTGCTTATAGGGACCAGTTGGATGTGTTGGATGATAGTGAATAATGGGTATGTCATGTTGTAATATGAAATTCAATTAGATCGATTCATTATGTTGATTATGGATTAATTAAATATTTTCTATGCAGTTCTTATGGTGTCCTTACTCGCCGGCAGTTATCTCTATTTTACCTCCAAGCTGCTTGGTAAGTTCGGATATTTGGATGGCACGGATCCCGCTGATATGTTTTGATGTAGTTGAGTGGCATTTGCCGGACCGGGTGCTTCGTCAATTTGGATGTCACCAGTCCATTCCATGTCCATGCGATACATCGCTACATCTTCATCAGATTGATCGACGAGGAGGTCAAATGCTACATGGGACGCCGTGCACAGGACTTATATTGCAACATGGAATGCACGGCGTCAGCATCTGATTATGGGAGAGCCTATAGTAGCAGGATTCCCATGCACACCGATTATATGGCCTGGTTTAGGAGCATCACTCGAATATGTGTAGGCCGTTCTGAGTATAGTACAAGGGGCTACGAAGGGGAAGGCACTTCATATGAGTTTTTGGTACTATTTTTAAATTTTTTTGGGTATCTTTTTCTTTCAACTTCATAAGCTTTCATATGAATTTTGTTGCCATATTATATACAGCATGAGAGGTTTCAATAGTTGACTGTGGAGCTTGAGCGGGCTGTAGCCGCCCCAGTGGAAGATGAGCGGCTAAAGATTTTGAGAAGCGCGATGGCGATGGCTCATGGTACATTGTCCGTCATCGGGCATCGGCACGTTCGGAGCACAGCTCCTTCAGCACTCTACCCGGAGGTGCCGGAGTTCACACGAGCCGATGTTGATCCGATGATGGAGGCATTTCACTATACCCCATCGCCTTCTTGCATGCTGTCCCCATTAGCACACGAGTATTCGCAGAGAAGGGACACCGGGAAGGGTATCTGCCTGTCGAGATCACAATGCATATCGCATTGATGACATTGTGATGCGGACATCGCCGAGATCAGTGAGGATGCTGATGTCTCTCAGTCACATTTGGACGCTGCTATGCATGATGTTTTCCATCCTACCTCGATCCCCATGCAGAAGGGGGTATCTCAGGTGATTGATGAGGATCCTATACCGTTGGCACCTATAGGCGACGGACTGGATGCATTCGCCGACCTCCTCACGAGGATGTGGAACCTAGGTTTTATAGATTGTTGGACTCTAACCAACTGCTGTAAATTTTTTTTTTTTAATGTATCAAAAAATTTAATTTTTATGAGAATGTGTTCTTCTAATACATTTACTTTTTGTCATGATTGGCATTTACTTTCGGTCAAGTTTCGGTGGAGTTTCGGTGGAGTTTCGATTGAGTTACGATCGAGTTTCGGTTGAGTTACGAATGAGTTTCGATCGAGTTTCGGTCAAGTTTCGAGTTTCTATCAAGTTTCGGTTCAATTTCGATCGAGTTTCGGTCGAGTTTCGATCAAGTTTCGATCAAGTTTCGGTCGAGTTTTGATTGACTTCTGGCAATTGATTTCTTTCTATTTTGCATTTGGCACTCAGGCAAATGCACAAAAAATTCGGACTGAAATGAGTTTCCGAGAGGGGGGGGGGGGGGGGGGTTGGGGTGATTTCTACTGAAATTTTAAGTCCCCAAAAGGTGTGCTCTTGGCCAGGAACCCTGAGAAAATCGCCACTTGGAGTGGCGATTTCAGGGTTGAAATCGTTACTTGAAGTGGCGCAAATCGAAATGGCATTTCAATACTGAAATCGCCACTTCAAATGGCGATTTCAGCACAGGCTATTTAAGTAGTAGGAAATCGCCACTTGAAGTGGCGATTTCAGTATTGAAATCGCCACTTCATTTGGCGATTTTAGGCGAAACGTGCTGGTGGGCGGAAGGAGGAGGAAATCGCCACATGAAGTGGCGATTTCAACCCTGAAATCGCCACTCCAAGAGGCAATTTTCTCAGGTTCCTGACCGAGAGCACATCCTTTGGGGGACTTAAAATTTCAGTAGAAATCACCCCAACCCCCCCCCCCCCCCGAAACTCATTTCAGTCAGAATTTTTTTGCATTTGCCTGAGTGCCAAATGCAAAATAAAGAAATCAATTGCCAAAAGTCAATCAAAACTCGATCGAAACTCAATCGAAACTTGATCGAAACTCGACGAAACTCGATCGAAATTGAACCGAAACTTGATCGAAACTCGAAACTTGACCAAAACTTGATCGAAACTCATTCGTAACTCAACCGAAACTCGATCGTAACTCAATCGAAACTCCACGAAACTCGATCGAAACTCCATCGAAACTCGGCGAAATTGCACCGAAACTCGATCGAAACTTGACCGAAACTCAATCAAAACTCACGTCATCAAATGCCAATCATGAAAAAAAGAAAATGCATCCATAAATTTTCGATCATAGGCACAAGTACATCATTAATGCAGCAATATATATTCTTGTTCGGAGACAAATACATCATAGGCACAAGAATGGCCGTTTTACTTAAAGAGTACATATTTTACGATCCTGAAGGTCCACCAGTTACATTATGACAATGGCGTCTGGAATGACCCGTTTGCTTGCAAATAGAACATTGAGTTGTTCTTCTAGGCTGAACCTCATCCATCTCGTTATGGATCCAAGTTGACTTTGGCTTTCCTCTTTTCTTCGGCCTAAGACGATCCCGATCAGGTATGCACGTGATCGGTGTTTGCAACCAGTAGTCTTCATGTGGTACCGGGTTGAACTCCCCACCCCAGGCAGTAATGTAGGACCGAATACTATATACTTCATCAACAAAAGCCACTGAGTCCATGCCAATCTCCTGGCACACTGCTAACACATGTGTACATGGATATTTATATATTGTCCACTTCCCACATGAACAATTACGGTCACTAAGAGAAATAGTCTGAACGTTGCCTCCACCCCTGAGAGCTTCACTGAACCTCCTTATCACGACTTCATAAGTAGCTCTTTGCATGTTGTATCTAGTTACTCTGTGCTCATTAGCTTTGGCCTGATCTTCAGCAACCTTAATCGAAATATGAGGAGTGAAAAAGGTTGTTAGGGTTCTCCTGTACATACCTTAAGGCTTCTGCGCGTCTCGTGTTGAAGTATTTAACGAGACGATGAAATGTCATCTGAACACACGCAGTAATTGGCACATTTCTAGCTCCCCTCAACACGCAATTAAAAACCTCCGAGAGATTGGTTGTCAATGTTCCGTAGCGAAAGCCCCCATCATGTACCAATCCACTTCTCTGACTCTAACTCAATAGCCAAGTCCAAGCTTCTGCATTGACTGTTTTAATCCTTTCCATCAGAAAGTTAAACTTCGAAGCTGATGTTCGCTCCCTGCTTTCCATACTGCTCTTTTCAACTGAACATTTGAGAATCTCGAGTTAAAATTACTGCAAACATGTCTCAAACAATATCGATGATAAGCTTTTGGTGGAGCCCATCCAATTTCATTATCAGCTATGACACTTAGTATACCAGGATGCCGGTCAGATATAAGACAAATGCCATTTCTATCTTTCACAACATGCCTCCTAAGTCTCAGCAAAAACCAGCTCCAGCTAGCTGTACACTCTTCATCCACAATTGCATAGGCCAGTGGAAATATCCTATTATCAGCATCAGTGCATGTCGCAATCAGCATCTTCCCCCGGTACTTTCCATAAAGATGTGTTCCATCAATAGAAATCACCGGGACAATACCGAAACCCCTCAACATATGGTTGAAATGCCCAGAATACATAATTCAGGACCCGTTCAGAAGAACTTGCTTCACTGTAGAAATCCCAACATACAACTATTCCAGGGTTAGCATTCTGCAGTGCAAGCATGTATCTAGGAAGCTTTGCATATGACGGTTCCCATTCACCAAATATATCAATCAATGCCCTCTGCTTTCCATGCCATGCTTTGAAATATGACACTGTATAGTGAAATTATTCTGCAATGGTTGCTATAATAGCTTCAATATTCACACTTGGATCTTTCTCCACAATGTGTCGAACA
Source organism: Calamus simplicifolius (assembly GCA_900491605.1). Classification (NCBI taxonomy): domain Eukaryota; kingdom Viridiplantae; phylum Streptophyta; class Magnoliopsida; order Arecales; family Arecaceae; genus Calamus; species Calamus simplicifolius. The sequence continues at coordinate 378,606 of UESW01002419.1, forward strand.
ACATGGCTAATAACTCGAGAAGTAATATGTTTGTTATCCCGAGTTAAATTACTGAATAAACAAGAGTGCGGCCCTTCATACCTTGTGATCTCAAAAAATCATGCTTCTTCAACTTGGTAGCATGCAACCTCCACGGATACCGTTGGGCAGTACTTGAAGAGGCACATCTCACAAACCAGAATAGTTTCTTCGACTCCACCACATTATATGTGCGATGCTTCTTGATGTGATACATTTCACATGCTCTCTTCAGTTCATCTTTAGTATGAAACAATAATCCTTTAGCAAACTCAGTCATTGATGGATCCCAAAATTAAGAATTGAAGGGTAACTCTCTCGGTGTACTAACACATCCACCATCATGCAAATTCAACTCATCATAAAATTCTGGTACTTGTTCATATGCAAAGGCTTGGTGATCATGTATCTGAGTTGGAATATGTTCTGGATGACTATATGCAGGAATGGAACTAAAGCCAGTCTCATGAACTATATCATCTCCATATGACTCTTCATCTTCATTTGACTCTTCATCTGAGTTATCATGTTCAGGCCAATAGTCATCATCTGCACTCTCGTCTGACTCCATTCCCCGACTATCAATATTACACTGATTGTTTACCACATCATCACTCTGCACTGCTGGCATAAATCCCTCAATCATTGAAAAATTTACTTGAGTCTAACCTGTTCCTGCTGCTGGGCTATAGGAGAATTGTTATAAACATTCTATATGACCAACACTATATGGCTCTGGAACATCATCCTTTAAAACATAGAGTTCAATACACGATATTCTGGAAACTTCGAGGAAATGTCAACATGCTCCACATCGTCGTCGTCCTCAATTGGAAGAAGCACATATTTTTGATGCAATGTTGGAGATCTCCACATCAATCTGATGATATATCTCTGTACTGAAATTGTTAGAACTGTATGTACCTGATCAACTAACTCAGCAAAGCGTGTTCCCGGGCTCAATTTCAAACATTTACGTGGAGGTTGATTATAATGTATCCCTTCTTGGCCGCCATATTCAATTGATCCATTATAATATAGCAGAACATGTACAGTTTTCCATCTGAAAAAAGGTGATCAAAATTTATCTAGCCTCTTGTATATACGCCTATAAATGTAATCTAATTTCTTGCAAAACCAAGAAATGATGGTGCCATCAAAAGAAAAAATATACATGTCCAAATATTGTTCTATAATCATCTATATGATCAATAAAATCAGCATCTGAATAACTAGTTGCATTTACTTCATTAGCCTAGCACATTAAACGAATATGATGCAAAGATATTTAGAGCATGGGATTTGTGGTTATAAAAAAAAAAAACACTCATTGCAGTAATTGACCGGGGAGGCAAGGGCGGTGAGAGGGAAGAGGAGGAAGAAGTGGGAGCTCGCCAGGAAAGAGGAGGAAGAAGGGGGTTGCCGCCGAGTAGGAGATCGGGAAAAAGATGATCGGGACGCCTGGAGAAGGAAGAAGAAGAAGAATCGGCCTCTCGGGCATAAAAAGCCTAAAAAACGCCACATGGTGTGGCAAGTTCAAGATAAGTGAAATCGCCACACCATGTGGCGATTTCAAGTGAACCAAATCGCCATATGGTGTGGCGATTTCAGAATAAGTGAAATCGCCACACCATGTGGTGATTTCAGCTGATTCCATGTCAGCGCTCCAGCTGACTGGGCCGAGCTCGGGGGGCTGAAATGGCTTTTTTCCTTTAACACCTCCCCTGCAAAATCTTTGGATCCCACCCCTTGACTTTAAAGTCGGTGCCAAAAGGCACCGGTTTTAAAAACAACTCATATTTGGTGGTAGTCTCTAGCAAATGGATCACCCTGGTAACACTTAAGGGTGAGATAAGCAAAAGGAATTAGAGTTGACCTTCAGGAATTAGCTGCGCGCACCCGTGCCACTGCGTGAGACAGCGCATGCACAGTGGCATAGATGTATGACCAATTCATGCGCTCAATAAATATTTTGTGCATCAAAAGCCGATGCACAAAGACTTTTTCGGTAGTGCAATAGTAGGCCAGTAATAGGGTCGACCTTACATGGTTCGTGGAGTGGCATGCAGCATCAGTTTCTGCAGCAACCTATTATATGTTATGTATTCATGATCGATGATAGCTCATATTGAATAAAAATATGTGGAGTGGAAGTTTCTTATTAAGCTCAGGATTATTCTACATTTTTTTTAAACAAAGCCATGGAATGCTTAGGCTTAGTTTTTATGGTCAAGCTGAATTAAGGAATATAAAGGCCAAAAATATTTAGATCATTTGATATTTATGTCTATTTAATAAAATATTTAAATTCTAAATAGTTCTGATCATATTGATTAACTTTTAAATTATATTTGGGTGTCACACTCTGATCGAACCCGTACACTCGCAGCGATCGGTTCCACAGTTATATAAGACTGCCTGCATTTCTAAAAACTTAGTCCCATTATTTCATATAAATCATAATTAAAAATAATAAAAAATCATTGATACATTTTATTATTACTGCATCTGCTCATAAATACTTTCAAAACAATTCCTGACTCTTGAAATGTCTTTCTTCAAATTATTCCCTAGCTTTTGAATTTTTTAAGAAGATAAATAATAATAATACGCTTGATAGCCCAATAACTAATATTTTATTTTAATATAATTAGATCGTGCAGTATTTAATATTTAAATTTAGTAAATCTAAAAATAATACAAGTTTAAAATAGACAAAATAAGTATTATAAATATATTTCTTAAATTTTTAAATGTAAATAATATATTACGTCTCTTTCTGCCAGCATATGTAAAATATAATATTATGCCTTTATCAACATAAAATATAATGCATAAATTCTATATACTAAAAATAGAATGAAATATTAAATTCAAACCTTAATAAGACTATCAAATATCAAATCATACATGCCAATTCTTAATTCTCAATTTTCTTACATCTCTTTGACCAAAAAATATGAATCATTTAATCTATGCAATATGTAACCGTATTTAGCCCTACAAAATAGATCATAGACCATATTTAGCAATGTAGAGTAGATCCATATCAAATACTAACACTGTAGCTAGCTCTTTTTTGTACTGTATTTGCGGTGTCAACATCATAACATACATAATTTGATCAAAAGATATATATATATATATATATATATACATTTATTCTTTTAACATTGAAGTTTCATAAATATTCAAATTTTATAAAATAAATAAATTATAATTACGATAATAGATGATGCAAACAAGTGTACAATAATTTCTCAAAAATATTTCAATAAATACCAATTTTTGCTTGATTCACTAGTCATAAATCAATTATAATATAATTTAACGGATGAAATCAAGGAGCCAGAATACGAATTAAAATTTGGCACTTTATGAATTCTAAAATATAATATAGTACAAAGAATTTATAAATCTAGAATATTCATAAATTTATTAAAATACTAAATCTCATGTGGTATGACAACACTAGAAATATTTCAAATACCACAAATCTTGAATTTGAAAATGGATTTGCAGTGCTACATTTCTCAAAAATAATTTATCAAAAAAATCTGGATTATTGCTTACCTCACAAATGCTCATAATGGATCAAAATAACCACCTCACATTCATATTCTTCAAAACCTAATAATCCAAAATCATTCAGAAACTAAATCAATATTGTGTTAATATTTTCAATTAATTTCTTAAAATTTCTAAACCTTCAAATTCCAAATAATACCATTTTAACAAATTGGCTACTATTCTAAGGGTCGGTCGATTGACCGACAAGAATGAGCGGAGGGTGCCGAATTTCTCATGTCCTAACAAACCCTATGGGAGGCTGCTTCATGGCCTGGTAACGAGAGAGAGAATGAGAGAAGAGGAAGAGGACTCTTTCCTCTCCTTCATCTTTAAGGTTAAAGAGAGCGAGGGAGTATGAGAGAGAGAGAGAGAGAGAGAGAGAGAGAGAGAGAGCGTGACCCCTTTCATGGAACTTATCTTATAGAGAAACGATGGGCAGCTCTTGGTTTCAACTAGGGTTTTCATCGCTGAAAACCAATGGCCCACTGATGTGGGGATTAGAAGAAAATTTTTTATGAACCGCATACAGTGCAGAAACATGCGCACGTATGATCGCGCATGCAGTACAAAAAAAAAAAAAAATCATCAACGTACGCACACACAGATCAATCATCGCCATGATGCAAAAATTTCCAAAGCCTAGGAAGTTATATAGAGGGGCACTTCATCTCCGTCTCATTGAATAAATTTCCGCCTTAAAATTTACATTTAAATAATTGATAGACTTTATACACCATAGCTGCTTATTGATGCCTTAACATATGAAATAATTACTTGACTGCAATCATTGATTTCTTTGATCTATAATTTGTGTTGGATATTTTTTTCATATGGCATACCCTCAACATTAATTATTAACTCTTTTAGTGCTTCAAACTGATCAACACTCTAAACTTAAAATTGCTTGATAACGTAAATATCTACTCCTCACCTCCTGCCAGTAGTAAAGTTCTTGATACAGTCAAAGATGGTCTCTAATCATACTAGCTAAAGAGACTCTATCCAAAGTGTTTGCTTCCGCATTAACTTTTTTTTAGGTGGTAGCTAGCAAACTAATCAATTCCTTTACTGATGTTCAGCACTTCGCTAGCCTCATAGTCCCTACTTCATCTCCGGAATTCAGTACAAAAAACTATGGCAGTTAACTATATAATTCTATAATTTGTTTAAACTAAGCTCTAGGAGTTATGGCCAATAACATTTTCACTGTGCGACTCTAATCATACTATAATAACATATCCCAATTTGCTCCATATACTGCTTCAACAATGAATTTTCTAGGCATCTCACAAATTCATATAAGTGATTCTAAGATAACAGATGTAAACATTCTATCAAACACCACAACTACTTATATGATGGCCTAATAACCATATTAAAAAAAAAAGGAAACGATTTTACAAATATATACAAGAGGTTTGTCATTTTATCTTTTCAAATGATTTATTGTATGCTATAACATTTTTCTCCATAGCCAAACTACGAACTCCCTCAAGAACTGGTTCTTTCGTACCAGCTCCCGTGCCCAGATTCCTTGGACTTCTCAAAATCTCAACTCTGCTACTATCTCTTCATAACTAAACAAAGGTATTTTATTCTTTATATCTTCCACTACAAGTCCCTAAAAATCTGATAAAGAGCCTAGGAAAATTTCACTTCTCTCATTCCTCATAATGTGATCAATACCTCTGCTATAAAGCTTCGCCCACTTTTCATTCATCGTCTAAGTTCATGCATAGCATGGAGAGAATGCATCTTGTATTCAAAATATTCATAGTATAAAATATATAGACCATAATAATATAGATCGATTCCCTTCCTAAACAAAATTAAATTAATTAATCAAAATCTTTCAGACATGCTGAAATTGCAATAACTTAAGATTTTATAAAAGAGTTAAGTTGAAAGAAATCATTCAAATGAAGCCTTTTTACAAATTTTCAGAGATCTTACGAAATCTACCTCTGTCATATCTTTTGCCATACAAATAGAAATATCCCAAACTTATATGAAACCCATCTAGATATTACTTCAATTGAAAACATCCCATTGCCATATAAACCCAATTAGCCAAGCATTTTGTCATAAGTTTTCAAATCAAATCAATAATAACATAAGAATAATTGCCGCTACTAGTATAATAGATACTGAAAAATTTTTGATCCCACTATTAAATTTTATCCACCTACTCTTACGTCATGCAACTTTTATAACCTAGGTTCACTCTAAAATTAAATCTATGTCTGATACCACTTTAACTATAATGCTCTAAACTCGATTAAATTCAGGATCATGACAAATACTGTATACTTGCAGGGATCACCTCCACAAGCATACAAGGGTAACCTACAATTTCAAAATTTACTCCAATTATTCCATATAAATCACAATTAGAAATAGTAATAAAGAGATATCGTTGATACATTCTGCCATTACCGTGCTTGTGAATATTTCCAAAATACCCTTTAACTTATACTTGCAAACTAACTGCACATATATCTAGGGAAATGTTCTTAAACCATTTTTCATCAAGTTACTCCTCAACTTTTGGATTAAAAAAATAAATAAATAATAATAATAAGCTTGACAGGCCAGTAACACTCCATTTTAATATAATTAGATCGTGCTGCATTTAATATTTAAATTTGGTAAATCTAAAAATGATACAAGTTCAAAATACATAAAATTAATATTACAGAATATTTTCTCAAATTTCTAATGCAAAATAATATATTACTTCTCTTTCCATCAGCATATACAAAGAATAATACCATGCCTTTATCAATGTAGAATGTAATTCATAAATTTTATATACTCAAAAATAGGATGAAATATCAAATCTAAATCTTGATAAGACCATCAACGTAAAATATATTCCATAAATTTCATATGCTCAAGAATAGGATAAAATATCAAATCTAAATCTAAATAAGAGCATCAAATATTAAAACATATATGTCAATTCTTAATTTTCTTACATCTTTAGCCAAGGACTACAATTGCATTTAACCCCTACAATATTGGTTTGTGACCATGTTTAGTAAGTAGAAAAGGCTCGAGACCATATTTAGTCCTATGAAATAGGCTCGTATCAAATACTAGCATTGTAATATAGCTATTCTTTATATTAGCACTCTCATATACCATATGCATTTGGCTAAGAGTCTATATGCATATACAAAATTTATCCTTCGAAGTTTCATATATATATATATATATATCCAAACTTTTATAAAATAAATAAATAAATAGAATTTCAAATATCCATAATAGATTATGCAAACAAGTGTACAATAATATCTCAAAAATATTTCAATAAATACCATTTTATGCTCAATTCATGAGTCATAAATTAATTATAGCATAATTTAATAGATGAAATCAAGGAGCCAAAATACCAATTAAAATTTGGCACTTCATGAATTTTGAAATATAATTTAATATAGAGAATTTACAAATTTAAAATATTCATAAATTCATTAAAAATATTGAATCTAGTATTGTATCAAATACTAGATTGGACGAACGGCCGGCAGAGAGCCAGGGGACTTGAGGTTCGTATCAGCCGTCTACGCAGAAGGGGTTATCTTGCTTCCAGTTTGGTGGGCTGGACCTTGGGAGGCGCCTTTTGTTGTTAAGGGGAAGATATACGGTGCTATGATTTCTTGCAATACACAATGATATATATCGATCTTCACATAGAAAACTGATCGTCTTTCCAGCCTTCGGTTATCATTGATATTGCTTGATTATATCTTCTGTTCAGCTTGTTTACTGCAATTCAAAAAGTTAACAGCTGGTGGAATCCAGTCCAGTTCACTCTTCCATGCATGCATGAATGGCATTGCCGTATGGCTCAAAAAACAAAAAAAACAAAAAACTATTTAGGCGTCCATCCTGCAGTGCTACTGGTATTCCAACGTCTGTCGGTCTTCAACCTTCTATCCACGCAAACTGTGACCGAGACCCAAGCATTCTAGCTCTAGTCGTCCATCTTTTCCACGTGAAAGCGATAGAAGATTTTTTGTCCACAGCATGCGTTTGATTGAAGCTGGCTGGCTACAATTTTCGACGGGTGCCGTACGTAGTTTCATGCCTGGATGATGTTATGATTGATTGGTCCCAACGTCGCGTGGAGTCGGCAAATGCCTGGGTCTTCTCCACCCTGAGTATTCGACAAAAACGACAAAATGTAGAACATCCAAGAAACGGTGTATACTGCTCAAACTCTTCAAGAACTCCCAAGGTTAAAAGGAAAGCTTTCGGTTTGCGTAAAGGAAGGGCTGATTTTTTGTTGGGAGGAGGGGTTTGAGTTGCAATGCCGAACATCTGTTATGGCCGATGGAGTGCATGCATCATATATACTGAGCTGCAAAACCATTGGGTATTCAAAATTAGGATCAATGATTACAAAGTCATGAGAGCATATTAATCTACTGGATCCTTATACTTAATTGTATTTTGGTATAATTCTATATCCAACATTTATTTATATTAGTGTGTGTACAGACTTCATAATATTGGACAAGTATGATACATAAGGAGGTAAATTTTTAATCTGCAGCATATACATTGGGTGTGACCGAATCTTTGTGCATGGTGACAAATCTTTGACAAGTGCAATAATAATTTAACGAGATGTCATGATTCTTTTTACAAAAAATCCTCAAGTAATGCTGTATTTGTTTCATGGAAATCTATCAACCACATAAGGCATTTCCTAAATTTCATCCGCAAAGATATGATCAAGGCCTAAGCATTATCTTATGTTTCTTTAAAATATGCAGGGAATTTAAAGAAAGATTTAGCAGTTGGATTGAGACAACTAGACATCAGAAGTGAAACTGGATTAACAGCAATCTTGTTCCTCTAGTGTTATTTAATCAATCTTGTTCATCTGGTGTTGTTTAATCAAACATCTAGCACCTCTAGCATTCATGGAACACCCCGTGGATGGTTAGGCTCTTTCATCCATTTGGATTGGATGAACTGGTGTGATAGGGACAAGGGGCTTGGCTTTGTGAGTCGGGTGCTAACATAAAATGGCTAGCTTGCTTTAAGTTTGGTGGGCTGGACCTTTAGAGGTCCCTTTGTTCTAAGAGAAGATAAATGGTGTTATAAGTTCTAGCAAGATACAATGACTGATATCCTCACAAAGATTCTTGATAGCTTTCTTGTCTTCAAATGTTTTAACTAATTGTAAACACAGTGATACTACTTAACCGCATCTTCTAGGTTCAGCTTGTTTGCTGTAATTCAAAAGGTTAGGATATTGTTTCTTATATGCTTAAATGATGCAATATTAGTGTATACCTGACAGAACAAAAAGTATTTGGATATCCATCATCCTACTGTGTACTTGTAATTTTGTACTAACTCAAGCCCACCTATTGGTACACCTCAAGCCTATCTATTGGACCAATTAACCTATTAGTAGGTCAGATCTAGTGGCTTTAAAAACTTGAGTCTAAGTTAATTAGAAGGTCCTCAAATTAACTTCTGTCATCAAATGAGTCCATCCGCTAACTCAATTAACCCATTAACACGCTAAATCTACATAGCCTTAACCTTCAGATCTATGTGGCCTTAATAATTCAAGTCCAAGTTAATTTGAAGCTATTGGCCTAATTACGCTATTACAGGGTACGGTTCATGTGGTTTTAAAATTTTGAATCCAAATAAATTAGTAGCAAATGATTGGAATTATAAGTTTCTCAAATCAATGTTTCCCACCCAATACAGGAGATGACTTGAGTGTTCAACCTTCTATCCATGCAAACCATAACAAAAAACTCAAGCAATCTATCTATGTCTGTGTTTCATTCTTTCCACATGAAGGATTCGAGTAAATTAATAGTAGATGACTTATAAGTCTCTCAAATCAACGTTTCCCACCTGACATGAGAGATGACTTAAGTCTTCAACCTTTTATCCATGCAAACCGTGATTAAAAATTTAAGCGATCTATCTATGTTTGTGTTCAATTTCATCCACATAAAGGGTCCAAGTTAATTAGTAGTATATGACTTGAGTTATAGGTCTTTCAAATCAACATTTTTCACTCAATAGGGGAGATGACTTGTCTTCAACTTTCTATTCATACAATCCATGACCAAGAACACATGCAACCTATCTGTGTCTATGTTCCATTTTTTCCAAATGAAGACAATAGTAGAAACTTTTTCCATGGCATGTGCTTGACTGATGCTAGCTATAATTGTGACCCATTGTCCACATTCATCTTCTATGGTATAGCCTGGCCAACTTTTCCGCAAGAGATATAGTCTGGTTGTATCATGTCTAAATGACATTATGATTGATTGTCCCTTACATCGTGTGGAATCGGGTAATGTTTCCATCTCAGGGTCGTTGGTCCTCTCCATTGACCAACTTCAGTCTAAATTTTAAACAAAACAACAAAAAGTAAAATACCTAAGAAGTGGATATTGTTCAATCTAAGGTTAAGAAGAAATCTTTTGCTCTGTGTAAAGAAAAGACTAATTTTTCATTGGTGGAGGTTTGAGTTGCAATTCCGCATCGATAGAATTCTCACACTACTAATGCCAATTCATTATTCACAAATATCTTACAAACATTTGTTCCTTTGCAATGGCTAAATGCATTACATTGAGTTTCAAGCCTATCATGTATTCAAAATTAAGATTATTTTATTTAATTATAGGCTAAAATATACTTTTGATCCTCAAATTTTTAGTTGCTACAATTTAATTTCTTATTTTTTAGAATGTTGTATTCTTGACATCTCGTTACATGGGACCAATTAAAACTTATGGAATAGCCGACTTATCATTCTGATCCGAATACATTGACTAACCATATGATACATCAGCTATTTCAGGACTACATGCAGAAGCTAGCTATTTTAGTTAGTAAGTAGCATTTTTGGTGCATAATTTAATCCAAATAGTAGATGACTTAAGTTATAAGTCTCTCAAATAAACATTTCTCACCCAACAAGGGAGATGACTTAAGTCTTCAACCTTTTATCCATTCAAACCATGATTAGAAATTCAAGCGATCTGTGTTTGTATTCCATTTTTTCCACATGAAGGGTCCAAGTTAATTAGTAGTAGATGACTTGAGTTATAGGTCTCTCAGATTAACGTTGTCCACCCAATAGGGGAGATGACTTATCTTCAACTTTCTATCCATACAATCCATGACCAAGAACATAGGCAACCTATTTGTGTCTTTGTTCCATTGCTTTCAAATGAAGACAATAATAGAAACTTTTTGCACGGCATGCACTTGACTAATACTAGCTATAATTGTGACCCATAGTTTCTACGGTATGGCATATCTTCGACTTTTTATCCATACAATCCATGACCAAGAACACAGGCAACCTATTTGTATCTTTGTTCCATTGCTTTCAAATGAAGGGAATAATAGAAACTTTTTGCACGACATGTGCTTGACTAATGCTAACTATAATTGTAACCCATAGTCCACATTCATCTTCTACGGTATGGCATGGCCAACTTTTTCACAAGAGATATAGTCTGGTTGTATCATGTCTAAATGACATTATGATTGATTGTCACTTACATCATGTGGAATTGAGTAATGTTTCCATCTTAGAGGTCATTGGTCTTCTCCATTGACCAACTTCAATCGAAATTTTAAACAAAACAACAAAAAGTAGAATGTCCAAGAAGTGGATACTATTCAAACTCTAAGGTTATGAGAAAATCTTTTGCTCTGTGTACAGAAAGGACTCATTTTTCATTGGTGGAGGTTTGAGTTGCAATTTCACATCAATAGAATTCTCACGCTACTTATGCCAATTCATTATTCACAAATATATTACAAACATTTATTCCTCGGCAATGGCCGAATGCATTACACTGAGTTGCAAGCCTATTAGGTATTTAAAATTAAGATTATTTTATTTAATTATAGGTTAACATATACTTTTGATCCTTTGCTATAATTTAATTTCTTATATTTTTAAAATATTATATTCCTGACATCTCGTTACATGGGACCAATTAAAATTTATGTAGTAGTCGACTTGTCATTCTTATGAGAATACATTGATTAATCATATGGTGATACATTAGCTATTTCAGGACTACATGCAGAAGCTAGCTATTTGAGTTAGTAAGCAGCATTTCTAGCACATAATTTAATCTAAATACTTTTGGTTGTCAACAAATTTTAGACCACCAAAAATCATCTAAAATCTTAACAGCCTGTCTAGTTTCTACAAATAAATTTGTTTGTGCTTCAGCAAAGACAAGCTCTTCAAGTTGATTACTAGAATGGACGGTTTGTTTTCAATCACGGTTTGAAAAAACCAATTCAAAGTGGATTGATTCCACACAAAAAAAAAAGAAAAAAAACTATAAACCATTCGATCTAATCCAAGCGCACCCATGCTTTCTAATCTTCTAATCTTTTGACTAATTGTAGACGTTATCATTGATATTGTTTAACTGTATCTTCTAGGTTCAATTTATTTACTGTAATTCAAAGAGCTACACTTGATAGAATCCAATCCATGGCTGATTGTTTCATGTATGTTTGAATGATGCATTGGTGTATATCTCACAGAACTGAAACTAATTGTATGCATTGGTGTCGTTGCTATTCCAACGTCTATCTGTCTTCAAGCTTCTATCCACGCAAATCACCATGACCGGCGACCCAAGCAACCAACTTCTGGCCATCCATTCTTTCCACATGAAAGGGATAGAATATTTTTTTCCGTAGCGCGTGCTTGACTAAAGCTAGCAACGATTGTGACCAGAGTCCACACCCATCTTCTGCAATATTGCATGGCCCAAACTTTTCCAGCAACAATAAAGTCTAGTTGCACCGTGAGTAAATGACACTGGTTGATTGGTCCTTATATTAATTGCATGGATCGACCATGTATGACAAAGGATGCATTGATTTTTACATTAGTTGTGCCAAATTGACCGACTTCACTGAGATGAGTACATCCAAGAAGGAATTCTTTTACTACAAAGGATGCACGAAGGTAGATGCAATTCTCTTACATAGGTCTCATACTGTTACGTATCGATCATTATTCACAGATCTCTTACTAACATTAGATCCGCCAAGTTCCTAACACTGAGTTGCAAAACCAACCGGTTTTCAAAATTAGGATCAATAATTACAAAGTGAGAGTAACCTCCAGGATCATTTTACTTAATTATATTTTGGTACAATTCTATATTGAGCGTTTATTTATGCGAGTAGGTGGATGAACTTGACAATATCGGACAGGTATAACATATAAGGAGGTAAACTAAAATTGTATAGTATATTGGGTGTGCTAAATCCTTCACCAAGTGCAATGATAAACTACATGTCATGATTCTTTTTGGCAAAATATTCTCAAATAATAATTTATTTGATTAATTGAAATCTATCCACCATGCAATGTATCTCCTAAATTTTGTTTGCAAAGACGTGATCAACACCTGCTGATTTACGCATTATGTTATGTTTCTTTAAAATATGCAAGAATTTTTTTAAGAAATATCTTCATATTATTATAGAAATGTCATAGAAAAGAATTGTCCTTGCATAACTAGTCTATTAGTTAGCTAGTGTCACCAAGTTTGTCCATGTCCTTTATCGCAAGTAAGTAGATGGCACTATGGGTGGCCAACTATGAGTTGGCTAATGGAAGATTTAGCCCATTTGTGCGAAGACCATTTCAACACAAGGCCTAGATATCTCTCTATATAACACCGGGAAAGCAAGGACGTTTCAGCAGAAGAACAAGGGAAAAGGAGGTCATCATGGCTTCAAAATATACCATACCTATGGTGCTACTACTCTCTTTGATCTCTCTCCAACTCATCAAACTCGGCCATGGCAGTGGAGTCCAGACCAGCATCCATTGCTTGGAGTTCGAGAGAGAAGCTCTTCTGGAGTTCGCAAGAGGCTTCAACCAATCAGAAGATCCATTCTCATCATGGGTCGGAAAAAATTGCTGTCGATGGGAAGGTGTGCACTGCAACAACACGACAGGACATGTCACTGGATTAGACGTTTGGGGGTTGTCTAGTGGTAAGGTGAATCGATCTTTGCTCGGTCTTAAGCACCTGAATGACTTGTTTTTGGGTGGGAATATAAGCATTCCACCCTTTATTCGTGATTTCAAGGAGTTGAGGTCTCTTGAACTCGAAATGTCAGATTATAGTGGAACTGTGCTCCAAAAGCTTGGAAATCTCTCCAGCCTGCAATCTCTTGGTCTTTATGCTTATGATGAAATTATCATAGACAATGCTCACTGGCTTTCTTGTCTCACTTCCTTGCAAGAACTTGATAATGGAGGTCGCGAGATTTGGTACGACATCTGGCTGGCTAGATGCACTAAACATGCTTCCTTCCTTGCGTTCTATATACTTCTTTGATTGTGAATTCGGTAGCTTTCCCCTCTCCCTTGCACACGTTAACTTCACCTCTCTTTCAGATCTTTCTCTTTATTCATCCTCGACCAAATCCAAATACCCAGCTGGCTGTTTCAGCTGTCGAACCTCCAAAATCTCGATCTAAGTTATACCGACTTTCAAGGTCCCATTCCAGCTACCATTGGGAACCTAACCTCTCTCGAGTCCCTCGGCCTCCGTGGTACTTCTCAGCTTTCAACTAGGATGCCACAAACATTGAGCAGCCTCTGTAAGCTACGGAGCCTGGATTTCTCTAATCCAGTTTTAATCAAAGGTTAGATGATCTTGGAAGATATTTTCAGGATGCATCAGAAATAGTTTAAATGAATTAGATTTGTATGATGCTTCACTTAGTGGCAACTTACCAGATTGGATAGCAGACCTCAAGAATCTCACAGATCTTGATCTTTCAATGAACTCGCTTTCTGGCAACTTAGATTCGATAGCAGGCCTCAAGAATCTCGCATATCTTTATCTTTCATGAACTCGCTCGGACAACTCTCTTGGTCTGGCCTAAAGTCTCGGACAACTCTCTCAGCTGGCTCTTTGGATCTCTCTCATAACTCTTTGGAGGGTGAATTGACCGAAGATCATTTTGCTAACCTCACAAGGTTGAAGTACTTGGATGTAAAGTTTAACTTCTTGGTTCTAAATGTTAGCTCTGACTGGGTCCCTCCCTTTCATCTCGAATCTATCGACATGAGCTCTTGTCCAGTGGGCCCAAAATTCCCTTCGTGGCTCCGAACTCAACGGACGTTAGCTGAATTATATTTATCCAATTCTAGAATCTTGGGTCCTATTCCTGAATGGTTGTGGAACCTCACCTCTCTTGAAGTACTAGATCTCTCCCATAATGTCATCAGCAGCACCATTCCACATTTTCCATCAAAGATACTGGGTCTGAATTTGATGAATACTTCATTTCAGGGACCAATTCCTCCTAATATTAGCAAAATATTTCCTAATCTAGAAGGTCTTTTTCTATCTACAAATAGCATAAATGGTAGCATTCCCTTATCTTTATGTGACTTGGTGAACTTAACAATGCTTGATATTTCAAATAATAATCTATCAGGGAAACTCCCACCTTGTGAGAAGCATTTCCCAAAACACCTAACTTTTCTCTTCTTATCAAACAATAACATCATGGGAGGTATTCCTAGCTGGCTCTGTTCTTCTTCAGTCTATTTTCTTACACTTAAGCAACAACAGTATGTCTGGAGACTTCCCTCCATTTTGCAGAGTTGTAAGGAATTGATTGGCCTTGATCTTGGTGGCAATAGATTCAGTGGTAAAATACCACTTGGATAGCAGAAAGCATGCCATATTTGGAACGGCTTCGCTTACGATCAAACATGTTTGTGGGTGAAATTTTAGAAGAACTATCTGAGATTAAAAATCTACATGTCATCGATCTCTCACATAACAATTTCTCTGGAGCCATACCAAGGAGATTTGGCAATTTTTTCCTCATGCAGAGTATTGATCCTAAGCGTTGGCTTTCTGTTTCTGACCAGTTGTGTACTATCCTATGTACTGTTTACCTGAAGGCTACACAGATAAAATGATATTGGACACTAGAGGAAGAGAAGACCTGTATGAAAGGGGACCACTTGCACTGATTACAATTATGGACCTCTCAGAGAACAACTTGTCTGGAAGTATTCCTGAGGAGCTAATTAGTCTTCCTGTATTGATGAGCTTAAACCTATCTGGTAATCATCTAACGGGAGAAATATCAAGAAAGATTGGCAATATGCTACAACTGGAATCTCTTGATTTATCAAGGAATGAGCTCTCTGGTGCAATTCCTTCTACATTGACCAACTTAAGCTTTTTGACCTTCTTGAATTTATCCTACAACAATTTATCAGGAAGAATTCCAATTGGCAGACAACTCGACACTATTAATAGTCCTTCCAGTTACATTGGTAATCCTTTTCTTTGCGGATTACCTCTAACCAAGACATGTGTAGGTGATGGGATGATAGATGAAGTTCCAAAAGATGCAGATGGTGATGGCAATGCTCAGGCTTCAGACACCTCTAGTGAACATGAGGACGAGATGGTTTGGTTTTACCTTGGGATAGCACCAGGATATGCAGTTGGGTTTTGGACAATCCTTGGCATGTTACTTCTCAACAAGACTTGGAGGACTACATATTTCCAATTTGTAGATAATTCATACAATAGGATTTCATGGCCATCCTATTAAGCTTTGAAAGGTTAACGAAGAGATTTCTTTAAAGATGAAGTTATGACCATTAAGCATTGTTCTGGTATAGTTGAAGTAATGCGAGGACTATAGTGGTATAATTCACCTTATTGCTTATATTGTAATTTCTTTTTCACTAAGTTTTAGTAGAATGAAGCTTGAATAGCATATTTTAATTAATTTGGCAAGTTTAATTATGTTCGAATATTGTTGTTGTTCATTTTAATGATTACCGCATTGAGAAGGTTAATATGTGGCTTGTTATTTATGAAGTTTTTTTTTTTTAATATAATCCCTTCTTGTGCTGGTTAATTGAATTTAACTAACCTATTAGAGGAGCGAAAAAAAAAAGCATCTCCCTCACCTCAATTGTAGAAGAAGATATAAAGAGAGGTCTTTTATCCTATTTTATTCCAAGAATATTCTTTCATCTTATCCAAGAACACAATGTCACCCGTATTTATCCGAAAATGGCATTATCCCACTTAGATGCAAAGATCTTGTAAGCCTTTAGCTGGATCTAAACTTAAAGAACTTATTACCCTAAAATCTACCTTGAATGTGAATTTTTTAAATTGAGAAGCTAAATTCCATCTAATCTCTCATAGGGATTTTTTTAAAACAAAAGAATAATGGTCCATAAGGAATTAAGTAGTGCAATGACACCTACGAAAAGCTATATAGATTTTGTGACATTTCATATATTCTTCTCCTACTACATTTATCTGCATTAATAAATTCCAAGGGGTAACTCTCCAATTTATAGTTCAGAAAAGATTTTGTGACTATTCTATGTTATGATGCTATGATTGACCAAAAGTTGGCACATAACTCGCTAAAAAATGACTATATTTGAAATTTTTGGAGATCAAAGTTATAAGATAGATTGATGAAATATTAAAATTTCTACGGATCTTAGATAGATTAATCTTTGCTTAATTTTAAGCACCCAAATTACTTTGATTCATACCAGAATGATTTTGGGGGATCAACATTCCACCATTCCGTGAACAATAGACTCTCCCTCATAAGCCAATGGAACCATACCCCAAAGCCTGCAATATCTTGGTATTTCACTTAATTCAGTTGCACAATGCTAACTAAATTTTTCATCCATTTCATTTGAATATATTGATGAACTTTATGAGCTCCTTGAAGGCATCTAATTGGCTAGACACATTAAACAAGTTGACCATACATATCTTTTGTTCCTTGATCTTTCAACATCGCCCATATCCAGACTAACCAGCTAGTTTCTTAATTTGACAAAACTCCAAAATATTAGCGTATTTTAACTAAATCTCTATCTCAACATATTTTCACTGAATCTCATTACACATGGGTGCAATTTAAGTGAAAATAAATTAAAGGAATTATCAATGTTAGGTTGTAAAAGAGATTTAATTTTAATGACAGTTCATTATGAACAGGTAAAAATAATGAAAGCAAAGGAAAATAAGATTTAAATCATTAAAATTTATGGATCAAGATAGATCGGAATCTAATCAAATCCATTTTCTATTAACTAAAATTTGATTTGAATGATATATTGGTTGAATCAAGTCAAAAACATAAGACTTGAACCTGAAATTTAGATCAAATCTAATTTTTGAACTTGATCAAACATATAGGACTTTAGATATGAATCAAGCCAATTTTAATAAGATCAAGACCGGGTCGGATCATTGGTCGACTTCGACCAAACTTGCTTGCATTTTGTGGCATCAACAAGTTTAACATTTTCAAACACAATTAAAAAGATTGTTAAGGATCATTGATCATACTAATTTGATTAAAAAAATTATTACTTGCTTTACTTATATTTTGACATTATTTGTACTTATTCTGATATTGCCCTAACTAATACACTACAAGAAATTTAAAATATTGCGACGCCAAAATGCGTCGCTATTGCGTCGCTATACCATGTTTAGCGACGCAATAGCGACGCAATGATGGCGTCGCTCAACTCCCCGTCGCAATACTCTTTTGTCGCAATTGCGTCGCAATATTGCGACGCAATTGCGACGCTCTGCGACGCATAAAAATGCGTCGCAATAATAAAAATTAAATTATAAAAAAATTTAATTATTAAATATTGCGACGCAATTTATTGCATCGCAATATTTAATAATTAATTTTTAAAAATTTATTAATAAATATTACGACGCACCAAATTGCGTCGCAATATTTAAAATTAATTTTTAAAACAGAAAAATTTTTATTAAATATTGCGACACAAATAAATACGTCGCAATATTTAATAATAATTTTTCTGTTTTAAAAATTAATTTTAAATATTGCGACGCAATTTGATGCGTCGCAATATTTATTAATAAATTTAAAAATTAATTTTAAATATTGCGACGCAATAAATTGCGTCGCAATATTTAATAATTAAATTTTTTTATAAATTTAATTTTTATTATTGCGACGCATTTTTATGCGTCGCAGAGCGTCGAAATTTTTTTTTAAAAAATATTTAAATGATTAAAAATTAAAATGATTAATAAAATTTCGTTAAATCTAAATATTGATACAAACATTTTTCACTCAATCCAAACAATAATAAATTTCAAAAAATAATTTATATATTAAAATTTAAAAGTTTTTACAACATAAAAAAAAAATACATCAAGAATCTGAATGATCACGTGAAGGCTGTGGAGGCTGTGGAGGCTGAAGACTCTGCGACAAGCGTCTAACCATATCCCGCAAATAGTGCATCTCATCTCGCATGTCAGCAACCTCCTGATCCCGGCCTCGCATCTCATCTCGCATGTCAGCAACCTCCTGATCCCGGCTTCGCATACGATCCTCAAAATCCTGCTCGTAATCCTGGCGAAGCTCCTCTGCAATAGATCTGCGAAGCTCCTCTAAACGCTCGGGAGGAAGATCAGCAGGAACTCGCGAGCTGGAGGCCTGATGGGAAAAAAAATGTAGAAGCTCTAGTGCCCATACCATAGACCCTGCGGTCTCGTGGCTGGGCACCAACAGCCTCCAAAAACACACGTCGACTCTCATCTGCTGAGAGTTCGACGGGCGTCTCCCCATCAGTAGAGTCGACCTGTGATGCCTGGGATCGAAGCTCGTCGACTCGTGCCTTGAAATTATGAAATCAATAATAAATGAGTTAATAAATTTCTAGAAATAAAATTTTAAAAATTAAACAGATACTACATAAATCTAATTTCTTACCGCAACCTCCCGTGATCGCGTATCGACCCAGGAGCCGTCCCTCCTGGTGTGTGTCGCCCTAAATAGACGAAACTCACCAGGATCTCCGCCCTCCTGCTCAGTCTATAATAATAAAAAAATAATATTAATAAAAATATTTGTAAATAACTAAAATAGTAATTAAAATATTTATGTTTTCTTACCATACGCCGTCTGTGCTCCTGAATCGAAATGGAGCCCGAAGTATGACAGGAGAGACCCGTGCCAGGACCGCCCTTCTCAGATCGGCGGTTCGTGCTGGCTGATGCGGACCTCCTGCGCCAGCCATCGGACTCCCAGGCCTGCTGCCACTCGTGCCAAATACCCTCTGGCACGTGCGCAGGACGCTGACCCGATGACCTCCAACGATGAAGCATGTCGGAGTATCGGCGTCGCGTCAGAGCCTCCCATGCTGCCCTAATGGCATCATGGGTGGCAGGATCCCACGTAAATTTTTTTCTGCATTAAAATAAACGTTAGTTTCTGAATTTATTAACTTTAAAGAATTATATATCACTGATAAATTGTATTTAATAAGTTTACCTGAAACTCAGAAAAATAAAACTCCCTCGTGGCTGGCGATACGTGGCGCCAATCGTAGCCACTGGGATCTGCACGCCTCTGAAAAACGGCGCTGATGTGGCTGGAGACATGATGCTGCTCAATGAATCTGTTAAAAAAATGCAAGTTTATAAGTAATGACTTAAAAACATAACAAATATTTTTAATTAGTATATACTTACATCCCCTGAGCATCAAGTCGAAGTAAAGTGCGGCCGATGGCGGAAGAACTCTCGGAGGTCTGTGCCGATCGGGTGATGGTAATACTGGTGCAGAGGTCGAAGGCTGCGCCTCTGCTGGAGATCCAAACTCTCCATCTCCGACGCTCATGTGATCTGATGTCGAAGGATCCAAACTACGTCTCTGCTCACCCAATCTATCGTCGGTAGATCTACCTCTGCCCCTCATACTGAAAATACTAAAGATTCACACAATTAAATTACGATTAATGATTGACTATGTACGAATTTAACACTTATAAAAAAAAGTTAAATTTTAAAAAACCTTTATGTTTAATCGGTGTCATTTGTTTCGTGAAATGTTGGTTCAACATCCGATGCCGTATCGGATTGCGAATCAGTTTCATTATCATCGGAAGGAAACCGAACATTTGCATCCGCAATTTCTTGGACATCACCACTTGGATCTCTAAGTGATGTTTCAGGAGCCCTTGTGTCGTCCTCAATTGCATGCATTTCCATCTCATCCTCTTGAAATGCAGGGCACTCGGCTGATTGACTTGATGAACTCTCCTCTAATACGATTGTTGAACGTGGGACGATTTTAGAAACGGCCCACCAATCTCGCTTGTCGTTGCGCAAACTTGGATATCCGCAGTAAAAGACTTGCTGAGCTTGGGATGCAAGGATGAATGGGTCATATTTCTGTAATCTTCGTCGATGGTTCACTTCAACCAAATTATAGTCGTTATGAACCCTTTTGCCCACAGGAATTATCGGATCGAACCAATCACAACGAAACAATACGGTTCGTTTCATAGGCCAACCGGGATATTCAACTTCAACCACCTCTACTAACTTTCCATAATAATCCTGCATATTTGCTCCAACACTTTCTCCTTTTACACACACGCCCCAGTTCTGCGTGCCTCTTGAAGCTGCTAATCGTTCAATCTGAAATTTGTACCCATTTACAAAATAGCCAGTAGAGGTTGTTACGGTCTTCAATGGCCATTGCGATAGACATTTAATGAAAATATTGTCGGTTGTCGACCATGGACCGTTGACCTATAAATTAATAAGCTATTGACATCCAATTCAAAAATAATTGCCATTATCGAAATTGATTGAGTGATACTACTCACAAATTCATAAAACCAGTAAGCAAACTCCGTTTCTAATTTCTGCCCAATTGCAACTTGACTGATGTCGGGATTCATCTGTCGTTGTCTATCACAAAACATCCTTATGGGATGAAAAGGATGAAAACTACTGTTAGAAATTAAATATTATGGTATATTATATATAAATTTAAATTTTCAATTTAGCATTGAAGTATACACTTACTCAATATATGGATCGACTTCTCGACAGTTCATTAGGATGTAATAATGTGCTGCATTATACTCCATATCGCTAAGATTTCTTGACTTCTGCCCACCAAATGAACGGCCGATAGCTTTAAAAATTGATATTCTACCGTCATTAGCTTCTGCTTCGTCCACACATACGTCATCGTTACGACCATGATTTCGGCTCCTCGTGTGGACGTGAC
>UESW01002419.1:402453-562474 GCA_900491605.1 Calamus simplicifolius
GATCTATATAATCTCTGCAGGCGTGGGGTAAGAGGAAAGTAATGCATCCTCTTGTAAGGCACACTTTTCCTCCTACTTGTACCGGCTCCTCCTTCGGTGTTTTTGAACCGTGATTGCCCACAAATCTTACACCATCTCAGCTCTGAGTCTTCACCCCAAAATATCATACAATTGTTCAAGCAACAATCGATCTTATTAACTGGAAGCCCAAGCCCACGCAACAACTTCTTTGTTGCGTAAAAACTGTCTGCGGCAACATTATCATTTGGCAGAATTTCTTTGATTAACTCAGCTACAGAATTGAACGCCTTTTCTGATAATCGATGTTCTGCCTTAATATTCAACATTCGAGCAGCTGTAGAGAACTGGGAATGACCCTCACACCCAGGATACAATTCTTGATTGGCAGCACTCAACATATCGTAAAATTGTTGTGCTTCTGGGTTTGGTTCTTCCATAAATGTATTCTGATTGAAGTCATTACCCGATGCATTCATAACCATTTGTTCATATGTGTTTAAATTCACAAATGGTTCTTCTACGGGAATTGACTCTTGTTCGCCTATAACAACTGCTGGAATATCCTCTGGTTCACCATGACAGTACCAAACATAGTAATCAGGCACAAAACCCTTCTTACACAAATGCACCTTAACAGTTTCCACATCTCTGTAGGCTTTATTCTGACACCTGTGGAAGTTGCATGGGCACCTAATCCTAGGCCCATCCATCCATTCAGGTTGGCTACATGCAAATGCGATAAACTCTTCCAATCCATTCAGAAAATCTGGATTCAGCAAGCCATCTTTTATCCTTGCATACATCCATGAGCGAGTCCCGCTCATTTTTGTCCGACTTATACAAAGTCTGGTAAAGCATTAATTAAAACCAAAAAATAAAACTATATTAGTATTAATACATATATATCTAAATTATTATTGGGCACAACTAATTAAGGTTAATTACAACCAATTAAATCATTTATAAGTACGCAAATAATTTAGATATATTTATGTACTAATATAATTACAACCAATTGCTAGGAAGGACCGATGCATAGGTTAATGGCTAAAGAGAGGGCTTGAGTTTGTGTCGGGCCATAAGGCGATGCGTTTAGTCATTAGACTTCACAAAAATTCAAGTGTCTTAAATAATTCTACCTTAACTCCATGTCTACAAGGTAAGGCCCTATCCCATTCAAGAATATTTTTTGTGATATGTTATTCTGCTATTAATTATCATCGATCGGCAACATTGAAATTTCGGCAGCATTTCCTCATATGTTCTCCTAGATGTGTGGTATATAAGCCACACTAGGAGAACGTATGAGGAAATGCAAACCGAAATCTCACCCCACGATGATTACTAGCAGACTAACATGTCACAAAAATATTCTCAAACTGTCCACCAGGACAATTTGAGAATTTGCAAGACTAAGGCTTACAAATTCTCAAACGGGTCTAAAGGTTAATTAAAGTGCTGTGATTATGAAAGTCCGAAGACAATCGAACTTATGCTTGTTATTCTTAACATCTTGCGAATACTAAAATGTAAATCATTGAAACTAGTAATTTGTTGCTGAAAATTAAATAATATAACAACAAAACATTTTATTTAGCATTTCAAAATGTAATGCATCATTAAATAAACATTCTGCTTAAATTAAGGAAAAATTTATTTTTTTTTTTCCCAGGGGGCGGGGGGTTTCCCCCCTCCCCC
This sequence comes from Calamus simplicifolius, assembly GCA_900491605.1. Taxonomy (NCBI): domain Eukaryota; kingdom Viridiplantae; phylum Streptophyta; class Magnoliopsida; order Arecales; family Arecaceae; genus Calamus; species Calamus simplicifolius. The sequence goes on from UESW01002419.1 coordinate 404,173, forward strand.
CTGCTATGACCCCAAAAATTTTTTTTTTCTTTTTTCACAGTGGCCTGGCCACCGTGGCCAGGCCACTGCCGGCCACGGCAACAACCGTGGCCGAACAAGATAACAAAGGGGGGGGGGGGGGGGGGGTTTCCTCCCCTCCCCGGCCCCATGTTATAAAATTTTTTTTTTTTTTCATTACAGTGGCCTGGCCACCAAGGCCAAGCCACTGCGGCCCCGGAGAAGATGGGCGGACAAGAAAAGAAAGGGGTGCGGGGGGTTTCCCCCCTCCCCCTGCTATGACCCTAATATTTTGTTTTTTTTTTCTTCTTCACATTGGCCTGGCCATCGTGGCCGGACAAGATAACAAAGGGGGGGGGGGGCGGGGGGGTGGCCTGGCCACCGTGGCCAGGCCACTGCCGGCCACGGCAGCGGCCGTTGCCTTGGCCTCCAGGCCACTGGCCGTGGCCACGGCCGTAACAAAGGGGGGGCGGGGGGGGTTTCCTCCCCTCCCCCTGTTTAAAAAAAAATTTTTTTTTTTTATATCAGTGGCCTGGCCACCACCGTGGCCAGGCCACTGCCGGCCACGGCAGCGGCCGTGGCCGGAGAAGACGGCCACGGCAGCGGCCGTGGCCGCCTTGTCCGGCCGCGGCCACGGCCGTGGCCACGGCCGTGGAAACAAAGGGGGGCGGGGGGGGTTTCCTCCCCTCCCCCCTGTTAAAAAAAAAAATTTTTTTTTTTAAAACAGTGGCCTGGCCACCACCGTGGCCAGGCCACTGCCGGCCACGGCAGCGGCCGTGGCCGGAGAAGACGGCCACGGCAGCGGCCGTGGCCGCCTTGTCCGGCCGCGGCCACGGCCGTGGCCACGGCCGTGGAAACAAAGGGGGGGGGGGGGGGGGGGGGGTTTCCTCCCCTCCCCCCTGTTTAAAAAAAAATTTTTTTTTTTTATATCAGTGGCCTGGCCACCACCGTGGCCAGGCCACTGCCGGCCACGGCAGCGGCCGTGGCCGGAGAAGACGGCCACGGCAGCGGCCGTGGCCGCCTTGTCCGGCCGCGGCCACGGCCGTGGCCACGGCCGTGGAAACAAAGGGGGGGCGGGGGGGGTTTCCTCCCCTCCCCCCTGTTAAAAAAAAAAATTTTTTTTTTTAAAACAGTGGCCTGGCCACCACCGTGGCCAGGCCACTGCCGGCCACGGCAGCGGCCGTGGCCGGAGAAGACGGCCACGGCAGCGGCCGTGGCCGCCTTGTCCGGCCGCGGCCACGGCCGTGGCCACGGCCGTGGAAACAAAGGGGGGGCGGGGGGGGTTTCCTCCCCTCCCCCCTGTTTAAAAAAAAATTTTTTTTTTTTATCAGTGGCCTGGCCACCACCGTGGCCAGGCCACTGCCGGCCACGGCAGCGGCCGTGGCCGGAGAAGACGGCCACGGCAGCGGCCGTGGCCGCCTTGTCCGGCCGCGGCCACGGCCGTGGCCACGGCCGTGGAAACAAAGGGGGGCGGGGGGGGTTTCCTCCCCTCCCCCCTGTTAAAAAAAAAAATTTTTTTTTTTTAAACAGTGGCCTGGCCACCACCGTGGCCAGGCCACTGCCGGCCACGGCAGCGGCCGTGGCCGGAGAAGACGGCCACGGCAGCGGCCGTGGCCGCCTTGTCCGGCCGCGGCCACGGCCGTGGCCACGGCCGTGGAAACAAAGGGGGGGCGGGGGGGTTCCTCCCCTCCCCCCTGTTAAAAAAAAAAATTTTTTTTTTTTTAAACAGTGGCCTGGCCACCACCGTGGCCAGGCCACTGCCGGCCACGGCAGCGGCCGTGGCCGGAGAAGACGGCCACGGACCTGCCGTGGCCGGAGAAGACGGCAGCAGGTTAAAAAAAAAAAAACATAAAAAAAAAATTTTTTTTTGGATTTTTGGGCCTAACCTTTGTGGGTAGCCGGAGTAGGAGGAGATCCTCGGGGGGGCTGGGCGTCGGAGGAGATCGCCGGCGTTTCGGGGGGCTGGGAGTCACGGCGGCGGCGGCTAGGTCAGACCGGAAGGAGGAAAGAAGAAAGGGGGGGTTTAAATACAGGCAATTAGCGACGCCAATTTGGCGTCGCTAATTGCGTCGCAATAAATTTTTTTTTTTTTTTTTCTTAGCGACGCACGTGGGCGTCGCTAATCCATCATTAATAAATGTAAAAAAATACTTTTATGAAAATATAGCGACGCCAATAAATGCGTCGCTAACGCGTCGCTAACTTGGCGCCATACCCTGGCGGGAAAAATAATTTTATTTTCTAATAATTGCGTCGCTAAGGCGTCGCAATATTTTTTTAATAATTTAAATTGATTAATAAAAAAAGTTATTACATATATTGCGACGCAATAAGTGCGTCGCAATTATTTTTAAAATATTTTTAAATGAAAATATTTAAATTTATTATAATAATTGCGACGACAAATTGCGTCGCAAATATTTTTTAATATTTTAATCAGTTATATGTATTCTATTAATATTGCGACACATATATTTTGTCGCAATATTTATTTATATTTTTTTAAAGTGTGTCGCTAAGGCGTCGCAAGCTATTTGTTAATATTTATAAATGATTATATTTATAATTAATGTTAATAATTACGACGATAAATTGCATCACAATTTATTCTATAAAATTTTTAATGATCCCGATCGGCCACGACCTATCTCGGACAGTTGCAATCCGTCAGAGATCGGCGACGATCCGACGGTAGCATCGATCCAAGCCCTGATCCCTATCGGCCACGACCGATCTCGGACCGTGGCGATCCGTCCGAGATCGGCGACGATCCAACGGTTGCGATCGATCCAAGCCCTGATCTCGATCGGCGATGACCGATCTCGGACCGTGGCGATCCATCCGAGATCGGCGATGACCGATCGCGGACCGCGGCTATCGGTCCGATCGGCAAAGGTCCGATGGTTGCGATCGATCCAAGCCCTGATCCCGATCGGCCACATCCTATCTCGGACAGTTGCAATCCGTCCGAGATCGGCGACGATCCGACGGTTGCGATCGATCCAAGCCCTGATTCCGATCGGCGACGACCGATCGCGGACCACGGCTATCGGTCCGATCGGCAAAGGTCCGACGGTTGTGATCAATCCAAGCCCTGATCCCGATCGGCCACGACCTATCTCGGACAGTTGCAATCCGTCCGAGATCGGCGACGATCCGACGGTTGCGATCGATCCAAGCCCTGATCCCGATCGGCGACGACCGATCGCGGACCGCGGCAATCGGTCCGATCGGCAAAGGTCCGACGGTTGTGATCAATCCAAGCCCTGATCCCGATCGGCCACGACCTATCTCGAACAGTTGCAATCCGTCCGAGATCGACGACGATCCGACTGTTGCGATCGATCCAAGCCCTGATCCCGATCGGCAACGGTCGATCTCGGACCGTGGCAATCCGTCTGAGATCGGCGACGATCCAACGGTTGCGATCGATCCAAGCCCTGATCTCGATCGGCGACGACCGATCTCGGACCGTGGCAATTGGTCTGATCGACAAAGATACGACGGTTGCGATCGATCCAAGCCCTGATCCCGATCGGCCACGACCGATCTCGGACCGTGGCGATCCATCCGAGATCGGCGACGATCCAACGGTTGCGATCGATCCAAGCCCTGATCCCGATCGGCCACGACCGATCTCGGACCGTGGCGATCCGTCCGAGATCGGCGACGATCCGACGGTTGCGTTCGATCCAAGACCTGATCTCGATCGGCGACGACCGATGCAATATTTGCGTCGCAATTATTGCATCGCAATATTTGCGTCGCAATATTAAAATTTAAAATATTTAATTCTGCTAAAAACATTGCGACGCATATCTTGCGTCGCAATATTTTTAATGATATAAAAAATTAATTTAAAAATATTGCGACGCAATATTTGCGTCGCAATATTAAAAATTTAAAATATTTAATTCTGCTAAAAACATTGCGACGCAAATATTGCGTCGCAATATTTGTATTAATATTTATATTTCGTAAAAATTTAATTTAAAATATTGCGACGCAATATTTGCGTCGCAATATTAAAAATTAATTTTTTTAAATTCTGCTAAAAACATTGCGACGCAAATATTGCGTCGCAATATTTTTATTGATATTTATATTTCAAAAAAAATTAATTTAAAATATTGCGACGCAATATTTGCGTCGCAATATGAAAAATTAAATTTTTTAATTCTGCTAAAAACATTGCGATGCAAATATTGCGTCGCAATATTTTTATTGATATTTATATTTTATAAAAAATTAATTTAAAAAATATTGCGACGCAATATTTGCGTCGCAATATTTTTAATGATATTTATAATTCATTAAAAATTAATTTAAAAATATTGCGACGTAATATTCGCGTCGCAATATTAAAAATTTAAAACATTGCGACGCAAAATTGCGTCGCAATATTTTTATTGATATTTATATTTTATAAAAAATTAATTTAAAATATTTAATTCTGCTAAAAAGATTGCGACGCAATATTTGCGTCGCAATATTTTTAATACTATTATACCTCATAAAAAATTAATTTAAAAATATTGCGACGCACTATTTGCGTCGCAATATTAAAAATTTAATTTTCTTAATTCTGCTAAAAACATTGCGACGCAAATATTGCGTCGCAATATTTTTTATTGATATTATATTTTATAAAAAATTACTTTAAAAATATTGTGACGCAATATTTGCGTCGCAATATTAAAATATAATTTTTTTTGGATTTTTGGTAATTGAGTCGCTGATGAGTCGCTAATGCGTCGCAATATTTTGTTGTCACAAGGCGTCGCAAAGTGGTCGCAATTTAGCGACGCAATTTTGCGTCGCTAAATTTGCGTCGCAATTTCAGTATTTTCTTGTAGTGATATAAGCTTTATTTGAGTGGATGAAGTAAAGTTATAGTCAAAATTGGGAGTGGTTATCATCTGACTTCCATTTCCAAACAATTTTGCATTTATCCATATGAAGTTTCTATTTCATGACTAACGTATCTGCATTTAAAAGAGTCATCATATTCACATTAGGTCAATGTAGGTAATGTCATCGAACAAGAGGCACTCTTAGATTGTTCAGAATCCTTTATTAACTACAGGTAAGCCATATAAAAATTTCACAGAACCTTTGCTTTATGATTACGTGGGGCTGTTAGGAAGAAGAGCAACTTCACATCTGTTGTCATGGACTGGTTTTCAAAATGGTGTTGTTCATATCTTGCTAAGAGACGGGTGTGCTTACAACCTGATTTGAGCCAATTATTAGGCAGCTCAGAGCCGATTGGGCATGCAAGGAAGCTCCTCGAGCTTGGCTTGAGCTCGGGCTGAGCTTAACAAATTATGTTCAGGCTCAGCTCATATACAGTTTCCCTTTGCTTCTCTTATCCACCCCTGTTCAGGCTTGGCTCTTTTAAAAGGCAGGCTTGAAAAGCTATTGAGAGCTCTGCTCATTTTCTGACTGTGCCAAGCCCAGACCAAGCTGCAGTTGGCCAAGCCCAAGCTGCTCATCATGGTGAGCTTCGATCGTTTGCAGCCCTACAAAAAGACTTCATGAGCTCATGCAACTCATAAAGCTGAGTCATGTTTCACCAACATTGGCAGTCTGGATGGAAAGTCTAGGTCATTTATGTTTGAAAAGAGTGCTGAGATCAAACGACCTTTGGAGCACTTTATTGTCAAACTTTGGGACACTTTCAGATGAATGGACCATATCATTCCAAAGAAGATAGAAATTGATTATAAGTAAAAAACCTAAAACCTGGTCGAGATATCTTTATGGCTTTGGCCTGACTCTTTGAAGATATATACGGAAGGGAAACTGAAAAACAATGCTCAGTTGCCTTGATGTGGAGTAGAAGGGTTGAGAATTCGCTGGTTTGGGCCTCTCACTGCCTTGAAGCTTCTTTAGTTTCCACTCTCCTCTTTGGCAAATGCTCTAGTTTGGAAAATAAATTGGGATGGCAGGCACTTGATGTAGATTCTTTTTATAAATTTATTAACCATCAAGGTATTCTCTACCCCTTCTATAGCCCCGTGTAGAAAGATTTTACTCTAAAAGAAAGTTAAGATATTTATCTGCCTAGCTCTTTGGAATAAGCTTCAGATGAAATGTTGGCAAAGAAGCCTGTGAGTGTTCGATGTACACTATGTGAGACTAATCATGTGTCGATAGATCATTTATTCATCAAATGCCTTTTTTCTAGATAAATTTTAGCTTCCCTCACTAAGAAACTAGGCTTGAGCCAAACATCTACTAGTGTTTATAGACTTTGGTTGGATTGGAGGTCAAAAGGAATAATGCTAGTTAGCAAAAGAAGGATTTAGAACTAGCTAATCATGGCGATCGAATGTCGACTTGGTCCTGAATAGAGTAGAGTGGAGGAAGCAGGTTCATGTAGCCAACCCCATGTAGTTGGGTCAAAAGGAATAATGCTAGTTAGCAAAGAAGGATTTAGAACTAGCTAATCATGGCGATCGAATGTCGACTTGGTCCTGAATAGAGTAGAGTGGAGGAAGCAGGTTCATGTAGCCGACCCCATGTAGTTGGGAAAAGGCTTAGATAAGTTGAGTTGAGTTGAGTTATTCATGGCTATCATGGCATGCTTGGAAAAGAGAAACCCAAGAATGTTCCAAAAGAGAACTTTATTCCAATATTTGCTCCTTCATAAGATTGTGGCCATATTTTGCTTGCAAAAAATCTTTGCCTTGAGAAGTGGATTAAAGGTCATAGTGCTTATAGTAATTTCTTATCTTCCCTTCTTTTATCTTTTTTTTTTTTTTTGTAATTTCCTTTTTTTGTAAATGACTCTTTACTGTAGTTGCTTTTCTTATGAATAATATTTTAGTGGGTGAAGCTTTTTCCCTCGCTTTTATTAAAAAAAAAATGAAAAAAAAAAAGTCAAACCTAAAAGCTGGGCTATGGAGCTCCAATCGTCCAAGCAAATTAACGGAGGATACCAGCTGTGGAAGCATGCTAGTTAATATATTTGAAACTTGAAAGCACTAAGGAAAAATGTATTTGTAAACAATTCATTCAGATGGAGTGCACTAACTACTACGTCAGCATGCACCTTTTTTTGAGAAAATTATCGATTTCACCCATTCATTCAAATATTTATATTTTTTTTCAGGAGGAGGAGGAGGAGGAATAGTACCACATGATCAATCAGGGAACCCGTGGCGGCTAAGAGTCGGATTGGTAGCCAGTTGGATTGAGAGAATTATAACCTAATAATAGACACCAGGAGAAGTGAACTTGGATTGGCAGCCAGGAATACTTGGGTCTTATTTAATCAAAACGTCTAGAGTTTTTTTTTGCATTCGTGGAACACCACGAATGGTTAAGCCTTTTGGTGTATTTGGATTGGACGGACTGGTGGGATGCGGACAAGGGGCTTGGGTCCGTGGGTCGGGCGCTAGCCCAAAAATAGGCTAGCTTGCTTGAAGTTTGGTGGGCTGAACCTTTAAAGTTTCGTGGGCTAGCTTTAAGAGAAGATATATAGTCCCATAATTTCTGGCTGATGCTTCACAAAGATACATGACCTCAAATCTTTTGACTCATGGCAAACGTTGATACTGCTGAACTACATGCATCGTCTAGGTTTAGCTTGTTTACTATAATTCAAGGAGTTACAGTTGATAAAATCCAGTTCAGCTGATTGTTTCTTGCATGCTTAAATGATACGTACGTAGGTGTAAACCTCACAGAACGTAAACTACTCGGATATCCATCCTGAGTTGTCATTGCTATTCCAACGTCTGTCTGATCTTCAACCTTCAATCCATGCAAATCGTGACCTAACACAAGCAATATGTCTTTGTTGTGTTTCATTTTTTCCACATGAAGGCAATGAAATTTTTTTCACATGAACACACGATGAGAGAAACTCTTTCCACAAACATGTGCTTAACTGATGCTAGCTACAGTCGTGAGCCGTAATCCACGCCCATCTACTACGATGACATGACCAACTTTTCCACAGGAGATAAAGTTTAGTTGTATTGTGATGGGATGATATTATGATTGATTAGCCCTAATGTTGTGGAATCAGCTAATGTTTCCTTTTGACACACCATTGGTATTCTACATTGACTGATCCAATCTGAGTTCTGGGCAAAAACTACAAAACGTATAACATCCAAGAAGCCATGTACGTTGGTGGAAGAAATGTTTAAAAATTATTAGAAATTTAAATTATAATATACTAAAATTTAAAAAATAAAAAATTATAAAATAAAATAAGTTGAATACCATGTATGAATCAAAGTAGGTTAAATATTGCCTAAGGATTAATTTTCATCCTTTCATGCAGATTGTAAGCAATTTGTCTTAAAGAAAAAATAATTTGACTCAATATGAACATTCTACCATAAATACGATCATATAAAAGTACAATCCAAGAACTCCTTTAAATGTCCTCAGAAATAAAATTAGAAATAATAAGAGAAAGAAAGAGAAATAAAATAAAAGGATGAGAGGCTCTTTTTCTAAGTAGGGCTTTTAAAATATGGACTTTCTTCTCTACAGGTCTCAAAAAGTTAGAGCAGAGCCTCGGCAAGATAGGAGTAGATCATACTCTAATCTAAGCTTGGATTACCTACAATCTTAGACCTTGAAAGAAATTTTCTATTGAGTTGTTAACTCATCTAATTATTTTTTCATCTTTCAGAGTTGTAGGACACTTAGATTTAGATATAATGCTTTGAAATTTTGGATCCATAGTAGCTAGCAGCTGTGTTTGATATTGGATGTATCTTATCTTTGTATTTTATATTGGTGAGCTATTAATGAAATATTTAATTCTTTAGATTCATCATGTGAGAGCATATCCAACCACGAGTGAGATCGCAGATGCCAAGATGCCAAAGTGTTGGATTGATATTATTATTATTTGAATTATAAAATTGACATATGTGGCATCATTATATTATCATGAGCTATGACAGTGGACATCATGCTATTTTGATTGAATTTACAAATTTCAATTGTTTAATGCTGGCATATGAGTTAATTGATATTTAAGCAATATTAACTTTATTTGTCAGTGGTTATAAATTAAATTATATATACATATCAGAATTAACGCTCATGTGCATGGAAGACTTCTTACTATTATTATTTTTCTATTTTTTAAAGTTGTAGGATACTTACTTTTTAGCATTAATGTTTGAAAATGTTGATGCAAAGAGTAGCTAGAATTTGTTTCTGATATCTGATACTGTTAAATATGTCTTGAATTTTATATATCGGGCCCGGTTTTTTGACCCGACCCGATATTCTTGTTGGGCCCGGACCAAACCGGTCTGCTAGGGTTTATTTTATGGAAGTATTTTTTTGAGGCGTATATATATATATATATATGTGTGTGAAAACTTCTGTAAGGGTTTGAGACCTCCTCCTCCTTTTTTTTTTGATAATGGAATTTTGTTTGCCTTGCCCGTGGATGTAGATCACCATGATCGAACCACGTAAATTCTTGGTGTTCCTTTGTTTGTTTATTGTTTGATTTGTTTATTTCTGTAACAAACTGGTATCAGAGCTTTTGGTTCGAAAACAATTTTGTTGAAAAAAAAAAGGGAAAACCTAACCCTAATTTTTTTTTTGTTGGTTTTTCGTCCGCCTCCTCTGTTTTTCTTCCGACGGCTCTGTTTTCTTCCGACGTCTCTATGGCTTTTGGAGGGATCTGAGGAGTCCCATACCTCGGCGCCATTCTTGTATGGCTTTTGGTTCCGTTGCAGCCCTAGCTGCTACAACTTGACGAGGGCTGGTCCGCCCCTCCTCCCCGCGAGGCGGAGCTCGGGATGCGAAAGGAAGAGAGCAGGGACCGCCGCTCCTTGACACGACGCCTGACATAGCCGCCGTGGGCCATCTACTCTGGTGTCCCCCCTCGCTGGAGCTCAATTCAGATCGCCGGGGGGGTCCACAATCGAGGGAAGGCGAGCGCAGCGGACGTTCCGATGATCGGTGAATTTCTAGGATTTTCGTTGGAGCCGGAGAGAGATTGACCTTCGCGGCATCCTCTCGGGGTTTTATTCCCCAGGAGGAATCACAGCGTACCCCAGAGCGCTTCGCGATCTTCTCCACCGACCCTCAAATATTCCCCCAGGCGGCACGTTTCTAGTTTCTTTCGGTGCCGTGGAGCAGAGCCTTGAGCGGACGATCCCTTCAAGCAACGGGATCCCTGAGCGAAAGAAATAGAGACACAGAGGAGAGCGGAGAGGAGGAGAAGAAGCCGCCAGAGGGGAGAGGAGAAGAAAGGGATCTCATTAGGGTTTCGATCGCTGCCCTAGTTTTATCTTCTTGATCCCCTTCTTGGACGCTGCATAGGATCGCGCAGTGGTTCCGCGTGAGACGATGCAGTGAAACGCCCCAAGAACAGGAGTAACGAAGCCGTCGTCAGGACACGGGTGTTCGTGAGGTTCCAGCCAACACGCGGCCAGGGGAGTTCGTGGGGCGAAGAAGAAAAACAAACTGGTATCAAACCCAGAGAAATCCCAGAGAAAACGCCCTAACTTAGTTCCAAATATCATAGGAACAGTGATCCCGGTGCCCTCGACCGTCTGCAAAGCCCTCGGATCCTTTCTGGACAAATCTTTTTCTTCTTCGATCCAAACAGAAAGATCGTTTCGTTCTTAGAAATTTTTTGGGATGTCATCTTTGAAGTTTCAGATTGCACCATTTGATGGACAGAACAACTTCGGATTATGGAGAATAAAGATGAAGGCTTTATTGAAGCGAGAGGGTTCTGTTAGGGCTCTGGATAATAATTATACAGATGACATGACCACGGCTGAGATTGAAGAGATGGATGAGAAGGCGCATAGTGCGATCCAGTTGTCTCTAGAAGACAATGTTTTGCGAGAAGTCGCAGATGAGGAAATAGCGGCCGGTCTTTGGAAGAAACTGGAAAGTCTCTACATGAAGAAATCTTTAACATCGAGACTTTATTTGAAGCAGCGTCTTTATACCCTAAAGATGCGAGAAGGTATGCCTATTAAGGAACACTTGAATGAGTTTAATAAGATTGTTATGGATATGAAAAATCTAGATATTAAACTCGAGGAAGAAGATCAAGCTTTGATTGTGTTATGCTCATTGCCTGCCTCATACGAAAATTTTGTGAACTCGATGCTTTATGGACGTGAATCCATAACTCTAGAGGATGTTAAAGCATCCTTGAATTCTGCAGAATTGAGAACAAAATTGAATGGAAATACTAGTGGAGACAGGGCAGATGGTTTATTCGTGAGAGGTAGGGCAAAGAATAAGGATAAAGCTTTTAGAAAGAAATCTGTTGGTCGTTCAAAATCTAGGCCACCTGGAGATACGACGAACATTGAGTGCTACTATTGTCACAAGAAAGGACATTACAAGTCAGATTGTCCTGTGCTCAAGAGAAAGGATAAGCAACGTAGTCAACGTCAAGATGCGGCGAATATTGCTGAGAAAGATGAGTCTAGTGTGTCAGACAGAGTTCTTACGACATGCTCTGTTGTTAGTTTTTCAAACGATGTTTGGATAATGGATACAGGAGCATCATATCACATGTGCCCAAATAGGGAATGGTTCACCACATACGAACCATTGAATGGTGAATCAGTTTTTATGGGAAATGATGCAGTATGCAAAATTGTGGGAATTGGTACTGTTCAGATTAAGTGCCATGACAAAGTTGTGAGAACCTTGACTGAAGTTAGGCACATACCAGACTTAAAGAGAAACCTTATTTCTTTGAGCTGTTTGGATTCCATTGGGTGTATGTACTCAGGTGGAGGTGGAGTTCTAAAAGTCACCAAAGGCAATCTAGTTGTGATGAGAGGAAACAAGGTGAATCACTTGTATCATCTACAGGGTAGCACAGTTATGGGTTCTTCGATTGGCACAGCAAATTCTGTTTCTGCTGATGATAGAACAAAATTGTGGCATATGCGTTTGGGCCATATGAGTGAGCGTGGCATGACAGTTTTGAGTAAACGTGGTTTACTATGTGGTGAGCGGACATCCTCACTAGATTTCTGTGAGCACTGTGTTCTTGGCAAGCAGTGCAAGGTCAGTTTTAGTACAGGCACACATTCAACGAAGGGTACACTCGACTACATACATTCTGATTTATGGGGACCGGCACAGGTTCCATCTAAGGGTGGTGCTCTTTACTTTGTGACATTTATTGACGATTATTCCAGAAAAGTTTGGGTTTATTTTCTGAAAAGAAAAAGTGAAGTGTTTGAAACCTTCAAGAAGTGGAAAGCCCTTGTTGAGAATCAGACAGGGAAGAAGATCAAACGTCTGAGGACCGATAACGGTCTTGAGTTCTGTGGTGGTGATTTTAATGAATTCTGTGCAGATGCAGGTATCGTTCGACACCGTACAGTCAGGTACACTCCACAGCAAAATGGAGTGGCAGAAAGGATGAACAGAACTTTATTGGAGAGGGCAAGATGCATGCTCTCTAATGCTGGCATGGAAAAGGCTTTTTGGGCTGAAGCAGTTAACACGTCTTGCTATCTGGTTAATCGTTCTCCTTCAACAGCAATTGAATGCAAGACTCCTTTTGAGATGTGGTCAGGTAAGCCTTGTGATTATTCAAATCTAAAGGTTTTTGGATGCCCTGCTTACTATCATGTTAAGGATGGTAAACTTGAACCTAGAGCAAAGAAGTGTATCTTTGTTGGTTATGCTGATGGCGTGAAGGGTTATCGTCTGTGGTGCATAGAACCTAATTCACCTAAATTCATTATTAGTAGGGATGTTACTTTTAATGAAAAGTTTATGCTAGATCAAAGGAATGTTGTTGATGAGTCTGCAGGAAACCATGAGAGTGATACAAATGAGGTGGAGGTTCAGGTCGAGCTTCGAAAAAAAGGCTCTCAAAATGATTTGAGCGAGCAAATTGTTACTATTGATTCTAGTTCAGATGAGGAAGCTCTAGATGAGGTGGAGCAGCCATACTCTATTGCTACTGGCAGAGAAAGGAGGGAGATTCGAGCCCCTCAAAAATATGGGTTTTCTGATCTGGTGGCTTATGCTCTTACGACAGCAGAAGATATGGGTATTCAGGAACCATCTACTTATACTGAAGCTGTTACTTGTTCGGAATCAGAAAAGTGGACTGTTGCTATGGCTGAAGAACTGGAATCACTTCACAAGAACCAGACTTGGGACTTGGTGCCATTGCCTAAAGAAAAAAGAGCCATTGGGTGTAAATGGGTCTTTAAGAAAAAGGAAGGTATTCCAGGCGTTGAAATTAGTAGATGCAAGGCAAGACTTGTAGCTAAAGGTTACAATCAGAGGGAGGGAATTGATTATGATGAAGTGTTCTCTCCTGTTGTGAAACACACTTCTATTCGTGTGTTGCTGGCTATAGTTGCTCAATTTGACTTAGAGCTTGAGCAACTCGATGTGAAGACAGCCTTTTTGCATGGTGAGCTTGAGGAGACTATTTATATGGCCCAGCCTGAGGGCTATTATGTAGAAGGCAAGGAAGATCATGTATGTCGATTGAAGAAATCGTTGTATGGTTTGAAGCAGTCTCCAAGACAGTGGTATAAAAGATTCGACAGTTTTATGATACGGAGCGGTTATCATAGGAGCAGCTATGATAGTTGTGTACTTCAGGAAGGTTTCAGATAAATCCTTTGTCTATCTCCTTTTATACGTGGATGACATGCTCATTGCTGCAAAGAACATGACAGATGTGTTGATCTTGAAGAAATGTCTCAGTAAGGAGTTTGAAATGAAAGATCTGGGTCCTGCCAAGAAGATCTTAGGAATGGAGATTCAGAGAGACAGAAAAGCAGGTAAGTTATATCTCTCACAGAGGAGATATATTGAGAAGGTACTTGAGAAGTTTGGCATGCAAAACTCTAAGCCTGTCAGTACACCTTAGCATCACATTTTAGACTCTCAGCTATACATTCACCTCAGTCAGAGGTCGAGGAGGCTGCAATGTCTCCTGTCCCATACTCCAGTGCAGTTGGTAGCTTGATGTACGCTATGGTATGCACTCGTCCCGACATTGCGCAGGCAGTTAGTGTGGTGAGCAGATATATGGCACATCCTGGAAAGGTCCATTGGCAGGCAGTGAAATGGATACTTAGGTATCTTAGAGGCTCCACAAAATTGGGCCTAATGTTTGATAGAAATAGTTCTAACTGTACTTCTGTTGTGGGATTTGTGGATTCTGATTATGCTGGGGATATTGATAAGAGAAGATCTTTGACTGGCTATCTTTTCACATTATCTGGCTCGGCTATAAGTTGGAGATCAACTTTACAGTCGACAGTTGCTTTGTCTACAACAGAGGCAGAGTATATGGCAGCAGCAGAAGCAGTAAAAGAAGCTATTTGGTTACGAAATCTTGTTCAAGAACTTGGGCTCAAGCAGGAAGACAATTCAGTTGTCTTTTGTGACAATCAGAGTGCTATTTGCTTGATTAAAAATCAAGCATATCATGAGAGGACTAAGCACATTGATATCAAGTATCATTTTATTCGAGAGGCATTTACTGAGAGAAATATTACAGTAAAGAAAGTAGATACTGCTGACAATCCTGCTGATATGCTGACCAAGATAGTTCCCGCCAACAAGTTTAAGCATTGCTTGGACTTGATTGGCATGCTTGTTTGAGGTTTGCTCCTTCTGGGGCTTGGTGGCGAGGTGAATGAAAGTTCTATTTTTGTTTTCCTGAAGTGGATATGTTTTTCGTTGCATCCCTTGTTTCCTACACCGAGTTAGCTCACGTAGGCTTAGGGATGCTGGGAGATATGTTCGACTTCTAGTTTGTTAAATTCAAGCCAAGGTGGAGATTTGTTAAATATGTCTTGAATTTTATATATCGGGCCCGGTTTTTTGACCCGACCCGATATTCTTGTTGGGCCCGGACCAAACCGGTCCGCTAGGGTTTATTTTATGGAAGTATTTTTTTGGGGCGTATATATATATACGTGTGAAAACTTCTGTAAGGTCTTCTCCTCTTTTTGATAATGGAATTTTGTTTGCCTTGCCCGTGGATGTAGATCACCATGATCGAACCACGTAAATTCTTGGTGTTTCTTTGTTTGTT
This sequence comes from Calamus simplicifolius, assembly GCA_900491605.1. Taxonomy (NCBI): domain Eukaryota; kingdom Viridiplantae; phylum Streptophyta; class Magnoliopsida; order Arecales; family Arecaceae; genus Calamus; species Calamus simplicifolius. The sequence continues at coordinate 419,219 of UESW01002419.1, forward strand.
TATTGTTTGATTTGTTCATTGAATCTGATTTCCGCAACACTTAGGCTGAGCTTTATGCAGCTTGGGCTGGTATTTCCTATGCTACTCGGACCTTCATGCTCATAGGCTCTTTATTGAGGGGGATTTTCAATATTGTGCTCCGTAACTTCTCGGTGATGCCTAGGAATGATGCTAAGTAGTCTATGGATATACAAAATAAAAATTTAGAAAATTTATCTAGTACAAATGCAAGAAAAATGGAATATAAATAGCTACTCCTTTTGATTTTTTTTTTTTTTTTGGTATAGACAGGCCATCATATAACTCTAGTGTGAGAATAGCCCAAAAAATTAGAAAAAAGATACTGATATATATATGATGCCCATATATATGATACCTTAGAACATCATTAGCTTAAGCAACTCCAAGATCTATATATATATATATATATATGTGATGCCCACCCTTCACCAACAAATACATGCTGATATATATATGAAAACTTAATTGAAATAACAATTTTAGTGTGGATCCCTCTGCAGGTTCATTAACCATAGAGGCATGATGTACCTCTTCTATACTAATACGTGGAAGCATTTGTCTTAAAAAAAAGTTCTTTTTTTTGGTTGGGCCGTCCTTAACAAACTCTATACTAATGATATTTTGGGTAAAAAAGTTTAGAAGGTAAGCAATAAGTACATCTTATGTGGGGTTAGTCATGAGTCAACAAATCACCTATTTCTCTTTTAGCTTTTTTTGCGGTTCATCTTAGAGACCTTAACCAATGCTTTAAGGTTGAGTCCTTCACCGCACATCTAATACACCTTTCATTGTTGGAAGTATATATACGAAGACATCTTGGAAGAAGAACTAGGATCAGCTAATTATAGCATTCAAAAAGCATGCGATAGCTTGAAAACGTGTTGAGATCAACTAATTATGCATTCATGTGATACGTCTGATAGGATATAGAAGCTTGAGAGTGATCATAAGACTGGTTACAATTGGAGGACCACAAATTAGAGCATGGCTATTTGTTTCTTGCACGCTGGAAACACGCAGTACTCCTATATTGGCAGGGTGAGGTTGAGGGGAACACGTAGAGTAGGATTTAATTAGTGGCCTTTGGCCGATGGGGATCAAAACACAGCGGAATCTCTAGCCTTCAAAATGACAACTGGATGATTCTCACACCAGTATGTGGTTTTTAGGCTTTCCAAACATCCCATCAAAATCTCATCATTCTACCCTACAAAGTGAGCAATCATGAGGATGGCTACCCCAGGCTCGCACAACAGTTGGATTGCTGTTCTTAATAACTACGTGATCTCGACAATGTCCCACTAGCTGCCGAAGGGTTTTAATCAGCCACCGGCCTCGTCCTAATAGAATCCTAGGCCGCTTGACCTTCGTTAATTTGTTTGAAAAGGTAAAAGAGTTGAAGCGAGCGTACGTCGATGAATTAAGGCCACCTGATCAGTCCTCTTGGTTGAGTTCATTTTTAACATGATTCAGTCTCGTGTAGCTTCAATAATTAAATTTGAAGAATTACCAACTATTTTTGTTTATTAAAAAAATGATATGCAAAATATTTTAGTTGTTGATACACCTTTAATGATTTAACTTAAAACCTCCTATAAATGAGAAATGCAATTGCTCAGCTATATCATACTGTTTTATATCTTAACCTTATTTTGTCGAAAGGAAAATGTTAAAGATCCTCCTTAGATCATTGTTTAAACTTTTAAGTCTGATGACGCTCGATCACCCCTCCTGGATGTCGGGAACGGAGGCTCTTCTTCTTCACCGGGTGCCTGCAACGAAGTCCCAAGACCGAAAAGGTTCTCCGGTGGACCCTCCGACGCCCAAGTTAGTGACAGAGGTCACAATAGAGAAGGAGCTCGAGAGAGCTCTTAAGGAGGGAGAGGTCTCAGAAGGATCAGGTAGTTCCTTTGAGAGTTAGGGCATCGAGTGCGTAAAATGTTTGTTACCTGGTTCTCGACGTCATTTACCCTTTTATAGGGGTTGACGCTGGCACCATCACGTGGGTTTTCATGAAGTCAGAAGGTCTGCTGAGCCGTTGCGTGAATCTAGGCTGGTTGGTGGGTTAATCCCATCAGCAGCTAGGCTGTTGGGCGGCGCACGTTGTGCATCTGATGTTGTCGGGTGGCACACGTCAGAGAGGTGGTTTTTTGAACCGCTGGGGCTGATCTGGCGGGAACCGGGGTCCCGTCTTGTCAGGGCCGAGCTGGGTCATCCTGAGATGGCCGGGGCCCATCCCGCCGGCAAGGCAGTGCCGGGGTGGGGCCGAATTGGCGGAATTGTAGATGATGGGGCCGAGTTGGGCCGGCCGGGATGGCCTTGGCCGACTCGGTGGGACTGGAGACGCGGGGCCGAGTCGGGCTGGCCGGGGATGGCCTTGACCGACTCGCGGGACTGGAGACGTCGGGGCCGAGTCGGGCTGGCCAGGGATGGCCTTGGCCAATTCGGCGAGACTGGAGACGCCGGGGCCGAGTCGGGCTGGCCGGGGACGGCCTTGGCCGACTCGGTGGGACTGGAGACGCCGGGGCCGGCTAGGAATGTGCCGGGGCCGCCTTGCTTGGAAACACCAGGGCCGGCTAAGAATGTGCCGGGGCCGGCTAGCTTGGAGACGCCGGGACTGGCTAGGAATGTGCCGGGGCCGCCTGGCTTGGACACACCGGGGACGGCTAGGAATGTGCCGGGGCCGGCTAGCTTGAAGATGCCGGGGCCTGCTAGGAATGTGCCGGGGCCGCCTGGCTTGGACACACCGGGGCCGGCTAGGAATGTGGGCCGGCTAGCTTGGAGACGCCAGGGCGGCTAGGAATGTGCCGAGGCCGCCTTGCTTGGAGACACCGGGGCCGGCTAGCTTGGAGACGACAGGGCCGGCTAGGAATGTGCCGGGGCCGCCTGGCTTAGACACACCGGGACCGGCTAGGAATGTGCCGGGGCCGGCTAGCTTGGAGACGCCAGGGCCGGCTGGAATGTGCCGGGACCGGATAGCTTGGACACACCGGGGCCGGCTAGGAATGTGCTAGGGCGGCTAGCTTGGACCACCGGGGCCGGCTAGGAATGTGCCGGGGCCGGCTAGCTTGGAGATGTTGGGGTCGACTAGGAATGTGCCGGGGCCGGCTAGCTTAGAGACGCCAGGGCCAGTAGGAATGTGCCGGGGCCGCCTTGCTTGGAGACACCGGGGCCGGCTAGGAATGTGCCGGGGCCGGCTAGCTTGGAGACGCCAGGGCCGGCTAGGAATGTGCCGGGGCCGCCTGCTTGGACACACCGGGGCCGGCTAGGAATGTGCCGGGGCCGACTAGCTTGGAGACGCAATGGTCGGCTAGGAATGTGCCGGGGCCGGCTAGCTTGGAGACGCCAGGGCTGGCTAGGAATGTGCCGGGGCCGCCTGGCTTGGACACGCCGGGGCCGAGTCGGGCCGGCCAGGGATGGCCTTGGTCGACTCGGCGGGGACTTGAGACGACGGGCCAAGTCGGGCTGGCCGGGGACGGCCTTGGCCAACTCGGCGGGACTGGAGGCCGACGTTGGAGCCTATCGGCCTTTGGCCAGCGCTGGAGGCCGACGCTGGTGGCTGACGTTGGTGGCCGGCGCTGGAGTCTGCGGCCTTTGTCCAGCGTCGGGGGCTGGCGCTAGAGGCTGACGCTGGAGGCCGATGCTGGAGACTATCGGCCTTTGGGGCCGTCAGGAGTCGGTCTTGAAGATGTCGGCCTTTGGGGCCGTCGGGCATCGGTCTTTGGGGCCGTCCAAAAATTTTATTTTTGTGGGGTCAACTGGCCCCATCAAATTCCCCCATACTCCTTGAGCTTGCGTGCCTCGCACCGGCTAAGCGAAAGGAGTGTAGAACTTTTACCCTGGCACCTTGTGCTGCCTTGGTGGGATGTTTGCGCGCCTTCTTTGGCTAGCTGAGGCAGGCCAGTAATCCTTTCCCAACGCGGGGTCCGGGAGTGAACCCCGGAGGGTGACCTGAGAGCTGGGCATCGTCAGGTTCCTTTTAAACTGCCTCGGGGGTGTGGAACTGCTGCGAGGAGTGACTCAGCCAGGTACGGAGCCTTTAGGGACTCAACCAACTCGGGGCACCGCCGTGCCGGGATCGAGTGGTGTCCCGTGGCCCGCGATGCCAGTGAGCTCCTTTTGAACTAGCCTGGGGGTTTGTGTTCCACCAAGTGGCGACTCAGCCGGGTATGGAGCCTTTAGGGTCTTAAACAACTCGGGGGCACCGCCGTGCGGGGCCGAGTGGTGTCCCATGGGCCGCGATGCCAGTGAGCTCCTTTTGAACTAGCCTGGGGGTTTGTGTTCCGCCCAAGTGGCGACTCAACCGGGTACGAAGCCTTTAGGGTCTTAACCAACTCGGGGGCACCGCCGTGCCGGGGCCAAGTGGTGTCCCGTGGGCCGCGATGCCAGTGAGCTCCTTTTGAACCAGCCTGGGGGTTTGTGTTCCGCCCAAGTGGCGACTCAACCAGGTACGGAGCCTTTAGGATTTTAACCAATCGGGGGCACCGTCGTGCCGGGGCCGAGTGGTGTCCCGTGGGCCGCGATGCCAGTGAGCTCCTTTTGAACCAGCCTGGGGGTTTGTTTCGCCCAAGTGGCAACTCAGCCGGGTACGGAGCCTTTAGGGTCTTAACCAACTCGGAAGCACCGCCATGCCGGGGCCGAGTGGTGTCCCATGGGCCGCGATGCCAGTGAGCTCCTTTTGAACCAGCCTGAGGGTTTGTGTTCCGCCCAAGTGGCGACTCAGCCGGGTACGGAGCCTTTAGGGTCTTAACCAACTCGGGGGCACCGCCGTGCCGGGGCCGAGTGGTGTCCCGTGGGCCGCAATGCCAGTGAGCTCCTTTTGAACCAGCCTGGGGGTTTGTGTTTCGTCCAAGTGGTGACTCAGTCGGGTACGGAGCCTTTAGGGTCTTAACCAACTCGGGGGCACCGCCGTGCGGGCCGAGTGGTGTTTCGTGGGCCGCGATGCCAGTGAACTCCTTTTGAGAGACTTACGCAAGGGAGGACAAACTGTGTCGCTAGAAAGGACCTTTTTCTTTATTACTTATGCCTCTGGGAGTACATCATTGATAATATCGGCGGAGGTTGTCGCATTCCAGGTACGTGGAATGGGCTTCCCGTCGAGCTCTTCTAGTTTGTATGCCCCCCGGTGGAACGCCTTGGCGACACGGTAGGGGCCCTCCCAGTTGGGGGATAGCTTGCCCCCCTCGGTAGGCTTTGATACCTCGGCCTTTCGTAGCACCAAGTCTCCACGCGAAAAACCTTTGGACGAACCCGGGCGTTGTAGTACTTGGCCGCTCGCTGGCGAAAGGTCGCCATGCGCAGTCTTGCTCTGTCATGCGCCTCGTCGATGAAGTCTAGGTTGGCCCGGATCAGTGCGGAGTTGCCCTCCTCACCGAAGGACTCCACACGTGGACTGGGCAATCCGATCTCGACGGGGATGACGGCCTCGGATCCGAAGGAGAGGCTGAAAGGAGTTTCGCCCGTCGGGGCTCTGGGCGTTGTGTGGTAAGCCCATATTACACTGGGGAGCTCTTCTACCCAGCATCCTTTGGAGCCGTCTAGGCGAGTCCTGAGCCCTCTGAGGATGGTGCGGTTCATGACCTCAGCCTCCCCGTTGGTCTGGGGGTGGCCGACAGAGGTGAATCGGTGGCGAATGCCTAGCTCCTCGCAGAAGGCTTTGAACACCTCGTTGTTGAATTGGCGGCCATTGTCCGTGACGAGGGTGTGAGGCAAGCCAAAGCGGCATATGATCGACTTCCAGAAGAAAGCCTTAACTTTGCTCTCGGTGATTTTGGCCAATGCCTCGACCTCGACCCACTTGGTAAAATAGTCGATGGCGACTAGCAAGAACCTCCGCTGTCCTGAAGCTGGGGGGAATGGTCCAAGGATGTCCATTCCCCACTGGGCGAAGGGCCACGGAGCCAAGAGTGGGCTCAGCGGGGCAGGCGGCTGACGCTGGATGTGCGCGTGGCGCTGGCAGCCGTCACACCTTTGAACTAGCTTGGCCGCGTCCTCCTTCATAGTGAGCCAGAAGTACCCCTGACGGAGAGCCTTCTGGGCCAAGGATCTGCCCCCCAGATGATTTCCGCAAATGCCCTCGTGGATTTCTCTGAGGATGTAGTCGGCGTCGGCGGGGCCTACGCACTTAAGCAATAGGTAGGAGAATGACCTTCTGTATAGGCGCCCGTCGAAGAGGATGAACTTGGAGGCCCTCCACTTGAGCAATCTGGCTTCGTTGCGGTCGTCAGGGAGGGTGCCGTCGGCGAGATAGCGGACATAGGCGTCCATCCACGTAGGTTCCGGGGTGAGCGGGAGGACTTCCTCCCCCCTCTGTACTGGGCCTTTCTAGATATTCGATGTAGGCGTCCCTTGTCAAGCCGTCGGTGGAGGTAGCCAGTCGAGAGAGGACGTCGGCCTTTGCGTTTTCGCTTCGGGGATGTAACTGATGCTGAAGTAGGGCAGTGAGGAGGTCAAGAGTTGAACCTTTTTCAGATATTGCGCCATAACGGGGTCGCGCGCCTCATACTCTCCGTTGATTTGCCCGGAGACGAGTTGCGAGTCCGTGTAGGCTCTGAGGTGCTTTGCTCCAACCTCCTGGGCTAATCTTAACCCGGCCAGCAGGGCCTCGTACTCCGCTTGGTTGTTGGTGGCTTCAAAAAGAAATCTCAGGGCGCACTCGGTTCTCTCTCCCTCCGGCCCGGCAAGAATGAGGCCGGCGCCACTCCCTTGAGAATTCGATGCGCCGTCCACGTGGAGGATCCAGGTCTCTCCATCACCTCTCGGCTCGGCCTGGGCTGCTCCCCAGGGACCTCCTTGAGATCTTCTTCCGCCCAAGTGCACTCGACCAGGAAGTCGGCCAGGACCTGGGACTTCAAGGCCGGTCGTGCTTGGAAAGAGATGTCGAATTCCCCCAGCTTGATGGCCCATTTGGCGAGTCGACCCGAAGTATCCGGATGGGCCAGGATGGCTCGGAGAGGTTGGTCCGTGAGCACCACGATAGGATGGGCTTGAAATATGGGCGAAGACATCGGGCAGAAACTATCAAGGCGAAAATGACTTTCTCCATTTTGGAATACCTGACCTCGGCGTCGTGCAGGACCTTGCTCACGTAGTAGACTGGCCTTTGGGTTCCGTCAGCGTCAAGGCGCACCAGGACTGAGCTGACGGCTTCTGAGGAGGCGGCTAAGTAAAGGAAAAGACTCTCCCCGTCTTTTGGCTTGGAGAGGAGCGTGGGGAGGACAGGAACGCTTTAAGCCGTCGAAAGCTTCCTGGCAGTCGTCCGTCCATGCAAAACCGTTCACCTTCCATAGGGCCTTGAAGAAAGGCAAGCACCTCTCGGCCGATCTGGAGAGGAAACGACTCAGAGCGCTATCTTCCCGTTAGCCGTTGCACTTCCTTCTTGTTGGATGGCGGCCTCATGTCAAGTATGGCGCTGATCTTCTCTGGGTTCGCCTCGATTCCACGCTGGGTCACCATAAAACCCAGAAATTTACCTACCGTGACCCCAAAAGCACACTTCTTAGGTTCAGCTTGACTTGAAGCGAAGGAGATTGTTAAAAGTTTCTTCCAGGTCAGAGATGTGGTCGGCGGCATGGGTGCTCTTCGTCAGCATGTCGTCACATAGACTTCCATGTTCCGGCCGAGCTGGTCCTGGAACACCTTGTTCATCAGCCGTTGATAGGTCGCTCCCGCATTCTTGAGGCCGAAAGGCATCACCTTGTAACAGTAAATGCCTTTCTCTGTCACGAAGGAGGTGTGCTCCTCGTCGCTGGGGTCCATCCTTATCTAATTATATCCAGAGAAGGCGTCCATGAAGCTGAGAAGCTCATGACCAGAGGTGGAATCGACCAGCTGGTCAATTCTTGGCAAGGGGAAACTGTCTTTTGGGCACGCCTTGTTGAGGTCGGTGAAGTCTATACAGATTCTCCAGCTCCCGTTTGCCTTGTGCACCATGACTACGTTGGCCAGCCAGCTTGGGTAGTGCGCCTCCCGGATGTGGCCGGCGCTGATCAGCTTGTTGACTTCTTCATCAATCGCCCTTTGTCGGTCGGGGGCAAAGCTCCTCTTCTTTTGACGGATTGGACGTGGTGGGTCGATGTTGAGCTTGTGGGTGATGATCTCCGGAGGGATGCCGGGCATGTCAGACGTTGACCAGGCAAAGACGTCCGAGTTAGCCCGCAGGGAAGCTAAGAGGCGCTCCCGGTCTTCCAGGGGAGGAGTCTGCCCATACGGACGGTCCTTGCTGGGTCATCGCTGAGGGGGAAAGTCAGGAGGTGCTCGCGGGCTCCCCTCCTGTGGCGGAATCTCTAGGGTCAGATACTTCCAGGGCCGGGCCAGCCTCCAAAGGGCTTGACGCCGCATGATAGCAAGGTAAGACGGGCTTATCTCCCCACGCATTTCTCAACTCCTTCGCTGGTGGGAAACTACACCAGTAGACGTCGGGTGGAGATAACTGCGTCCAAAAGATTCAGGTCGGGACGCCCAAGAATGGCGTTGTATGCCAAAGGGACCCTCACAACTAGGAATTTCATGATCACGGTGCTTTGGCATGGCGGGGTTTCGGCGTTACAGGCAAGGATATTTCGCCCTCGACCCTCACAGAGTCTCCAGTGAATCCGACTAGCGGGGTCGCCATGGGCTGAAGGGAGTCAACAGATAAACCCATCCGAACAAAGGCATCGTAAGTAAGGATGTCAGCTGAGCTGCCACTATCAACTAAAATCCTTTTTACAGGGTGCTTGGCGATCGTCATAGCGACGACTATGCCTTCATTGTTTACATTCTCCATTACAGCCGTCTCCCCCGGGGCATTACATTATTTGGAGCACCCTCCCCCCTCGGCCACTTAGATGCAGAGGCTGACCCCCAGGACACCATCCCGACAATCCGCTCCGTGGGGGTGTTGTCGATGGCGGCTTGAGCTGGTGGAGCCCCATGATGGCCGGCAGCGGCTGTGGCGTCTTCTGGACGTACTTGCCGAGGTAGCCCCGTTGGATGAGCTCCTCGATAGCTCGTTTCAAATAGCAGCTGTCGGTGTCGTGGCCGTAGTCCCGGTGGAACCGACAGTAGCGGCTTCTGTCGCGGGATACACCCTTCTTCATGGGGGGAGGACGCTGAAGGTAGGGCTCGCCCTCGATATCCATCAGGATGTGGGATCGAGGGGCGAGGAGAGGAGTGAGCTTACCCTCTTTGGGGACAGGGCTCCGGCGCCTGTTGTCGGACCGGCGAGGTGGGTCGGAACGGCGATGTCGAGGAGGCCCGCCCGGCTCAGGGCGAGCGGATTTGTGGCTGGAGCCCTTCGAAGACTCCCGGCGAGTGAGGTCGGCTTCATCTGCCCGGATGTACTTCTGGGCCCGGAGGAGGAGGTCGGAGTAAGAGCTCGGGGGCTTCTTATCCAAGGAGAAGGTGAAGCGGGACGGAAGGAGTCCCCACTTCAATGCCAGGGTGGCCACCGCATCATCGAGATGGTAGACCTCGAGGGCGGCGGTTTTGAATTGGGACACAAAGTCCCGCAGGGACTCTCCTTCCTTCTGGCGGATGGAGAAGAGGCTATCCACCACCCTTGGGATCCGGCGGCAGGCGTTAAAGTGGGCCAGGAATGCCCTCTCCAGCTCCCGGAAGGAGTCTATGCTGTGGGGGGACAGGCGTGAATGCCACGCACGAGCGGCCTTCTGCAAGGTCGCAGGGAAGGCCTTACAGAGAAGGGCGTCTGAGGCGCCCTGGACCTGCATCATGGCCTTGTAGCTCTCGAGGTGGTCGAGAGGGTCGGTCGTACCGTCGTACGGGTCCACCTGGGGGAAGCAGAACCTAGAGGGAACCGGTTCCTCCAGTATGCGGCGGGTGTAAGGAGGACGAGTGTCAAACTCTTCCTCCGACTGGTGGTTTATCTTCCTGGCTAGCTCGTCGAGGCGCCGGTTGTACTCCTCCAGGCGTTCCTCTGCCTGGTGGTTGATCGTCGGAGCCCTCCGGGATGACTCGGAGGAAGAAGAAGAAGAGGAAGCAGAAGATGGAGACGGGAGTCGGGACTTCCGCCTGGGTTCCTCGTGATGATGTGGCTTGGGAGGAAGCTCGCTAGGGCTGTGGCCAGGGGACCGTGGCTGCTTGGAGGGCTCGCGGCGAGGCTTCCTAGGGGAAGCTTGACGTCGGCCGGTCCCTCGCCGGGGGGAGCCTCCCCTCGTCGACTGCTGGCTGGCGGGGGGGGGGGGCAGTCTGGTGCTGGGTGGCCACAGACTGCTGCTGCTGGAGTCCGTGGACCATGGCAGTGAGATTCTGAACTTGCTGGGAGAAGGTTACCAGCTGCTCCGCCGTCTGGACAGCGGAGTCCGGCGGCGGGCCGGCAACCGGAAGGTTAGTAGCAGGGGGATCGGCCTCCTGCTGCCCAGCTGGCGGGATGAGCCCAGCCGGACAGCTGACAGAGGCATCCTGAGCTCGCGTCACCACCATGGCTTTTAGGAGAAAATAGGGGACGAAGGATGTAGCTCCGGGAGATCGTTCGCTACTTTTTCTTAGCCCCCCTACCTGGCGCGCCAATCTGATGACGCTCGATCACCCCTCCTGGACGTCGTGAACGGAGGCTCTTCTTCTTCGCTGGGGTGCCTGCAACGAAGTCCCAAGACCGGAGAGGGTTCTCCGGTGGAACCCTCCGACGCCCAAGTTAGTGACAGAGGTCACAGTAGAGAAGGAGCTCGAGAGAGCTCTTAAGGAGGGAGAGGTCTCAGAAGGATCAGGTAGTTCCTTTGAGAGTTAGGGCATCGAGTGTGTAAAATGTATGTTACCTGGTTCTCGACGTCATTTACCCTTTTATAGGGGTTGACGCTGGCACCATCACGTGGGTTTTCGTGAAGTTAGAAGGTCTGCTGAGCCGTTGCGTGAATCTGAGCTGGTTGGTGGGTTACGTCCCATCAGCAGCTGGGCTGTTGGGCGGCGCACGTCGTGCGTCTGACGTTGTCGGGTGGCACATGTCAGAGAGGTGGTTTTTTGAACCGATGGGGCTGATCTGGCGGGAACCGGGGGGTCCCGTCTTGTCAGGGCCGAGCTGGGTCATCCTGAGATGGCCGGGGCCCATCCCGCCGGCAAGGCAGTGCCGGGGCGGGGCCGAATCGGCGGACTTGTAGACGACGGAGCCGAGTCGGGCCGGCCGGGGACGACCTTGGCTGACTCGGCGGGACTGGAGACGCCGGGGCCGAGTCGGGCTAGCCGGGGACGGCCTTGGCCGACTCGGCGGGACTGGAGACGCCGGGGCCAAGTTGGGCTGGCCGGGGATGGCCTTGGCCGACTCGGCGGGACTGGAGACGCCGGGGCCGGCTAGGAATGTGCTGGGGCCGCCTTCCTTGAAGACACCAGGGCCGGCTAGCTTTGAGATGCCAGGGCCGGCTAGGAATGTGCCGGGGCCGCCTAGCTTGGAGATGCCGAGGCCGGCTAGGAATGTGCCGGGGCCGCCTGGCTTGGACACACCGGGGCTGGCTAGGAATGTGCCAGGGCCGGCTAGCTTAGAGATACCGGGGCCGGCTAGGAATGTGCCGGGGCCGGCTAGCTTGGAGACGCCAGGGCCGGCTAGGAATGTGCCGGGGCCGCCTTGCTTGGAGACACCGGGGCCGGCTAGGAATGTGCCGGGGCCGGCTAGCTTGGAGACGTCAGGGCCGGCTAGGAATGTGCCGGGCCGGCTAGCTTGGAGACGCCAGGGCCGGCTAGGAATGTGCTGGGGCCGGCTAGCTTGGACACACCGGGGCCGGCTAGGAAAGTGCCGGGGCCAGCTAGCTTGGAGATACCGGGACCGGCTAGGAATGTACCGGGGCCGGCTAGCTTGGAGACGCCAGGGTCGGCTAGCTTGGAGATGCCGGGGCCGGCTAGGAATGTGCCGGGGCCGGCTAGCTTTGAGACGCCAGGGCCGGCTAGGAATGTGCCGGGGCCGCCTTGCTTGGAGACATCGGGGCCGGCTAGGAATGTGCCAGGGCCGGCTAGCTTGGAGACGTTAGGGCCAGCTAGGAATGTGCCGGGGCCGCCTGGCTTGGACACACCGGGGCCGGCTAGGAATGTGCCGGGGCCGGCTAGCTTGGAGACGCCAGGGCCGGCTAGGAATGTGCCGAGGCTGGCTAGCTTGGAGACGCCAGGGCTGGCTAGCTTGGGGACGCCAGGGCCGGCTAGGAATGTGCCGGGGCTGCCTGGCTTGGACACGCCGGGGCCGAGTCGGGCCGGCCAGGGATGGCCTTGGCCGACTCGGCAGGGACTGGAGACGACGGGGCCGAGTCGGGCTGGCCGGGGACGGCCTTGGCCGACTCGGCGGGACTGGAGGCCGACGCTGGAGCCTATCGGCCTTTGGCCAGTGCTGGAGGCTGGCGCTGGAGGCCGACGCTGGAGGCCGACGCTGGCGGCCGACGCTGGCGGCTGACGCTGGCGGCCGGCGCTGGAGTCTGCGGCCTTTGGCCAGCGTCGGGGGCTGGCGCTAGAGGCCGACGCTGGAGGCCGACGCTGGAGACTATCGGCCTTTGGGGCCATCGGGAGTCGGTCTTGGAGATGTCGGCCTTTGGGGCCGTCGGGCACCGGTCTTTGGAGCCGTCCAAAAATTTTATTTTTCGTGTGGTCAACTGGCCCCATCAGTGAACATGAAAGGCTAATTGGTTGAATGAAACAAAGGCAGGGTCATCATCAACCACTGCCCTTTCTACTCCAATCTTCAACTATATATATATATATATATATATATATATATATATATATATATAGTTTCTATTCATATTAGATTGGTTTTATTTTTTTATTTTTTATTTTTAGCTCAGCTCAGTTTTAGATTGAGTTTATATTTTTTCTTTGATCCAAGTTCATTATATATGTTTATTTGTAATACCAAGCTCATAAAATTTTAGATTAAGTTAGGCAAACCATCTGGCTCGTCACCAGCTCTATCCTCATCCTAATATAAAACATAAATTTATTTTTATTTTAGTTGTGTACATAGGAATTGATTGATAATTGATAAGCTTAACCATGTAATTAGATGTTGAAATCATCAAAAATTGGGTAATTAGTATAAATTTAGTGACGAAAGAAATAATCCGTCACTACTTCACGATGGAATCGACAATCCATCACTAATTAGTGATGGACTTGACTATCAATTATTCCTTTCGTCACTAAATTTACACTATAATTTTTTTAAAAAAAATTATGATAGAAGGATCAATCCATCACTATTTAGCGACGGATAAGCTTGTTCATCATTAATTTAGTGACGAATATGGGCATTCGTTACTAATGAGTCACGGATGCTTAAATATTTTTTGAAAAAATTATTTATGTATTAAAATTTAGTGACAGATAGAACATCCATCACAAATTCGGTCACTAATCCGTCACTAAAAATTTTGTGCCACTACGCGCCATATTTGTCACAAATTCATCACAAAAATCATCATGAAACCATCACAAATCCATCACAAAAATAGCCATTATTTTTTAGATAACTTTTTTGACTAAATTAAGTTTCATCATTAATATATGTTACTAATTCTAATTTTAGTAACTATTCTATCACTAATCCATCATAATTTAGTGAAAAAAATTTTTCACTAATTTTCATCATTATTTCGTTGCTTTCTTGTACCTCATAAGTGACCAATAATAATGCTTTTACTAAAATTGTAAGAATGTAAAATTGAACCCTTATTCACATTTGGAAATCTTAATGTTTAATTTCTTTTAAATCATACCATTTTTTATTTTATTTTTTAATAATTTTTAGAGATATATATATATATATATATATATATATGATAAGAATATGATAAAATTCTAAACTTGGTTATATTCAAATTTAGTTAAGCCTACCTCATATATATATATATATATATATATATATATATATATATATATATAAAAGGTATACTTAACTACATTTGAATATAAGAGTTTAGAATTTCATCACATTCTTCATTTTAGATCCACATAAATTTCAAAGTTACTTTATCTTTTTCATTTTTTTTCATTTTTAGGATTTGTATAAATTCAAGAATGAAAAAAATGATCAATTTATACTTGGCTACATTCAAATCTAACTAAGTTTACCTCTCACACACACACACACACACACACACACACACACACACACATATATATATATATATATATATATATATATATATATATATATATATATATATATATATATATATATATATATATACACACGCGTACACATACATGCACTTCATATATTTTCATTTATAAGTGATATTTTAGAAAAGAACAATGAAAGCAATTTAATAACACTTGACTGCATCCCCAAATTGTGCCGTGGTCAGACCATAGATTGTGCCCATAATACTTCTCACATCATCAAAGTCTCAATGAATTTTCTTGAACAACCTATGAGAGATCCGAAATATGCCAAACAGGAAATGGTTTGTTACTCTCTTACTCAATTTGTTAGCCATTTAATCATCCAATGCTCGACATTTTACATGGATTGCTTAGAATAATAGCATTGTTGTCAAAGCAGCCTCACGTCTTAGCTATGTCGGCTTATCATTAGGATTGGAAGAGGTTGGCTACTAATTTGCAATATTTACTTTCCTCTTTCCTTTTACATCATATATATATATATATACATCTAATGAGGCGATCTTAAGCCAGTGTTTGATATTGGGGATAAGGGGATATCCCCTATATATCCTTCCTTATTCCTAAATGTTATAGCTAGAGGAGATAGGTCTAAAAAAGTTTAATCAGAGAAGATAACCCATGTTTAACCATGGGTTATCTTCGGAACTTATTCCCTAGGGAACCCAGGAATAACTAAAGTTATCCCTTGATGGCATAGTTATAATTTTAAAAAGATGCTTATTCCTTCAACTATCCTTTGGATAAATGCTATTTTATATATTTATTCAGAAATAACTTTTAGGATATCAAACATTACCTAAGGAAAGCTGGAAGGACAAGACATCATTTACCCAATGGAGAAAACCTATTGATTCTTGACCCCCGAGCCTCAAGAGTCAATCTTCCTCATCTTCTATGCCACACGTGACCACCACCAGGGCCCACCAGAACAATGGCATGATTGACCTTCAACAAAATACCCCACTCTTTTGGATCCATGGGGCCCTTAACTTAAGGGCAGTTATCTTCTTAGCCCCCAAGCTACCACACAAAGACAAAGCAGTAGGTTCGTCCCTACAGCCCCTCAACCTTTCCTCTCCACAATTGAAGTCCCCTACTTTAAGGTCTTGTCTTTTGCTCTCCAAGGCACTTTGTCATATTGTTAGAATTAACTCCTTTTGATGTAGGCTTTGGGTGCATTACAGGGAGTGAATGCCGTTCTCTTGATACAGGACCTATAATAATGTGGACAAACCCCTTCATGAGTTGTTGATCTCAATTTTTCAATCCTTCTAATATATGTCCGAAATGTACAATAGGGCGGCTCTTGGCCTAAAGTGATGAGCAATATTCATGTTAGCATGACCTTGCAATAGCATGCCCCCACCCCTTCATCGATTGTGAATCTCATATACCTCAAGTCCTGTGCTAGTTCAGTCAAGATAAGGCTCTGATCACATGCTCAAGTTGTTGTTCATAAACTGCTTACATATTGCAAGGATGATTAAGATCTTGTTTCCCATGCCTGATTAATGAATACCTCTATTTTATTTTGAGCAAAATGGTAGCAAGCTATCTCACATTTCATTGATAAAACAAAATGAGACAAGATAAGGTAGAAAGTTGAAAGATAAAAAAAAAAAGATTTTTTTTTTTGGAAAAAAATTAGGATGGATGGAAAGAAAAAAGGATGGTTGAAAAATTGATTAATAAATACATAATATGTTGGTACTTTATTAAAATTAGATATCGAAATATAAATTATGTCCATATGTGATATATAACAGCAACTATTTGGCGATAGAAGAATATATCTCACTTCACATTTTGATTCTTGAAAAAATAAAGCAAAGTATTTGTCATCAGTGACCTAAAATTTTGTTATTCTCTTTCAGCTTTCATATTTCAAGGTATTTAGCCAATCCTAAAGGTGGATTGGCAAAGATTTATGGACATATACGAAGGTATTGGAATGATTGAATTAAGAAGCATGTATAGGTTATCATTTTTGGGGAAGGTTAAATGCAGTCTTAGAATAGTTGTTAATTAGTGCCCTAACTAGATCTTTTCTCTTTTTTTTTTTTTAAAATGTTATTACTTTGTTAGAGTAATGCCAAATAGGCTCCAACATAGCATGTGATCCATTTGTAATGTTTAGTGCTTTAGTGACCCCAAGACAGCAAAGCCTAACAAAATCCTAGAGTAAATACGACTATGTAGTCCAATAAACATGACCTTTCAAATGAAAATGGTCACCAAAATTGCATTAATGCCTTTTGGATCTACTTGCAAGACAAGAGATAAAAGTTTTGCACCAAAATTGTAGCCAATTTTACAACGGTGTCATATGCGCCAGTACAATATTGTAGGATGCTAATTGTATGGGATGCTTGTCCACGTTATAAGCAATTAAAGAATAAAAAAAGCTTTAGAAAGGTGGTCTAAGATGTTAATTTGTTTCGATATATATATATATACACACACATATGTTAGAATGCAATCCTAATTGCATCGATGTAATATTCAATCGTTTTCTAGCAACAAACATTGACCAACTTGTGAAAGTGCAAAATCCTTATTGCAATTGAAATTATAATGGACCTGCTCGGTTGAGAACCTTGTGGTCCTTCCATGGGACGAAGGGCTTCCATGTGATCATCAGGTGTGAACCTCTGTACGTTTCAAGATGTCGACAAGCTTTGACTCATGTGGTTTAACATGTGATGTGGAGGTGAGCACTTAACACTGGCCCATCTCTACTGGCTCTTTGCTCTCAGCTAAAACATTCAATGGTCCTCGCACCAGATGAGCAAGGCTTTTGGGATGGTGACTATAGATGATGGCTCAGAAAAACCATTCATTTGTTTTATATTTTGCAAATCATATTGATTTGATGATGAGTTGAAGTTATATCATCGAGTGATATTACAGTGCTCCAATCTGATTTCGAACCTAATTAGGGACCGCATCCTGAGTACACCCAGGATTTTCCCTTAGCAATTACTTCATTTATATGAGAATCAACTCTATGGTACTGTGTGGGTCTAAGAAGCAATTCCTTGCAACTTGAGGTGATATCTAAACCGATTCTATTGGGAATATTTGTCTCCATATCCATTGTCTTTATCTCTCTCCACATCCAAAGAGACAAAGGATTTGCAAAAGTTTGACAAAATGTTTCATTCACCAGAGGCAACCAAGAAATTTAGCAGTACTTGTTATGCATGGCTTGGGCCCAAACCATCTGGCCGAATTAGCTGCTCAAGGAGAGCTAAAACTTGATTCATGTAGTACCAATATTTCCGCTCAATTAAAATTCATAGCAGCAATTTCTCCATTTTTTTAAAAATGATTCTGAATTATTGTTAAATTATTAGGTCAGATGATTGCCAGAATTTTTCAACAAATTAATGAAGAAATAATTAATTATTCATAAATGTCTCATAAAATTTATTTGTTTTAAGCAAGGTTGACAGAGTACTGCCATTGCATTTATCCATGGATTTTGTGAATTATCAAAAAGTTGTAGTACATATGTATAACTTATTCAAGAATCTCTTATAAATTCAAAGCTACTGTATCTATACGTTATTTCTCAAGATGCTTATCTTTGATTGCTACTTATTTTTCTTTCCTTTACGGTGCTTGTTTTTATGTGGATAGACATATAATATTATAGCAATAATATTAAAATTTATTGTTTTTATATTAAATGATCAATAATAATGATATTATAATAATACCAACATTATAATTATATTATAAAACAATGATAGTATTATGCTAATATTTGTATTATTAATAATATATATTATAATGTTATATTAGTAGAGAATGATATTGTACTTTCTAATAGTTAATTATAACATTATTATTTAGGAATAATAAAAATATCATTATTGATCGGGGTAAAAAGTTTTCATATAAATTGGCTGATGGACAGGCAGTAGGGCCCACCTTTGGGGTACGATCGATCAGCCTTTACAAGTCAAGTGATGCTTCACCGAGCTACTCCGTCGATGTCTCTGCTCGAATCTCAGTCGACCGACCTTCGGCCTCGTTTGCCAAATCTCATCTCCGAACCAGGGTTATCGAACCTCAATAGTTAGGAGTCACCCGATCGACTATTTCTTATACCGACCCTCGACCTGCGCTGAACATCTCGAACACCAGATCACCATGCTTGCAGGAATCTAGGAATAAGCCTTCACACATGAAAATGGAGCCAGATATAGCCTCCCTCATGATAAGTGAGATTTGAAATCCCTCTGATAAGGTATACGTCAAAATTGGCC
The DNA here is from genome assembly GCA_900491605.1 of Calamus simplicifolius. Classification (NCBI taxonomy): domain Eukaryota; kingdom Viridiplantae; phylum Streptophyta; class Magnoliopsida; order Arecales; family Arecaceae; genus Calamus; species Calamus simplicifolius. The sequence goes on from UESW01002419.1 coordinate 437,611, forward strand.
TTATCCTCCTTCAAATTTTGCAACTGCACTCGAAAAATCAGGTAACAGCATACCATCCCTGCTGCCTTTAAACACAAGGTCCAGGACTCCTTAGGTACGCATGAAAAAACCATTTATGCATGCCATTGCACTCCAGACCTGCTTTGGGGAATCTCCTTCTCTCCAAACCTTCTCCATATTATCTATGGCTAAGGATCTCCATTAATTTGAGCGTCGGAGGGTATTCTGCAAGGACTACCCACCTTAATCCCCTGCGTGAGGATGCTATTTTGTAAATTCGTAAGGATGGAAAAATGTTACCCAGGCTCCTATGTGCACCGCCATTCTACCCCCAGGTCAAAGAACGAAAATCTGCGGCAATAGATTGGCACTAAAGGAAGGGCCTCAAGTCCCTAAAAACTTAAAATCCTGGAAAAAAACGTGAAAAAGAGAAGGAAAATATCTTGAATGGAGAATCGTAAAAGGGCAATCGTAGATGCCCCTGACCAGGCTACCTCTCAAGGGCCTGGACCTTAGCAGAACATGGCATCCTCACAACCTTCCCAACCCACTACTTCGCCACCACCCTAGCACCCATCACTCAGGACCAATTCAGCATATTGGTCCAGCAAGTCTAGGCCTTGACGCAATTGGCGCAAGGACTCTAGTGAGATCATCCCTCGACTACACCCAATTCTCAACCTCCTATGGGCACGCAACAACATCTTGTTGGAATGGTTGCACCGGTCCAACCAATGGCTCCTCCACCTAATCAGTTTGAGGCCACGAGTCATCCATGACAACTTGGCCATGAGGTGGGAAAAACAGAACCAATTCCATAGAAAGCCAGAGATAGGGGCTTCCCTCAACCTCGCCAAGCTCGCTCCTTGTCCCAAGTCTCCTCTCATCACAATTTGACACCTAAACGTCGATCTCCTCTCCCGGCTCCTCCATCAATACAAGCCGAAGTTTTCAAACAAAAGATCTAGGAAATGCGCTTAGAATTGAACACTATTAAGCATGCATCCCTGCCGGAGTCTCAGGTAGAACGAGGTCTGTCCTTCACCAAGAGGATTATGAATGAAGTTATCATGTCGCACATAAAATAATATTATAATTTTATTATATTAATGTTTATTTTGGTATTATGGTCTTACATTATATTATGTTTAAATATCATTATAATTATTTTGTTGCTACAAAAATCTGTTCTCCGACTTGGGGGCTTAGAATCCAGGTAGCGCTCTTTCATCTGGATGAACATGCAAGGCAGTCCTCACGCAAGAATTACAGGGGGTGGTTCCTACAGAAGACCCTTCGATGCCCAAGTCAGTGAAGATTCTGAGCAAATAGATGAGGAAAGAAGGCTCCAGCAAAAAGATCCCTTGAGGATGGCCTCTCGAGAGCTACAAACACTGCTAGAGTTTTTTTTGGTTCGTTTTTTCATACCTAGGGGGTCTTGGGGCTTGGTATTTGTGCGCTGCAAGATGGCAGTTGGTTACCTGAATTTTTGGGCATGCTTTGGAAGGTTGGAAGCTAATACGATTATAATCCCATCAATTATGTAATTGGTAGCTGATCAACCTTATACGTTTTGGGAGGTTGGGAGCTGATACGATTAGAATCTTATTAGTTATGGGATTGGTAGCTGATCGGCCTTATCAGAAGTTTGAAACTCCGTTAATTATGGTCAGAGGGTTGTATTTGGCTCCCGTTTCATTTAAAAAAGTTTGCTTCAAGATTTATGTGATCAGAGCAATTCTTCCTCTAGAATATTCGGCATGGTATGAGGTAGCAATGATGCTCAAGCTGAGAGGAGGATCTTTGGCTCTCGATGAGATAGCTCACACTGTAACTCGACCAGATAGCTCGGCCAGATAGTTCGGCCCTGTAGCTTGGCCATGTAGCTTGGCGAGATAGCTCGACTCTGTAGCTTAGCCAGATGGTTCGACTCTATAGCTCGGTTAGATGGTTCAGCTCTGTAGCTTGGCCAGATGGTTCGGCTCTATAGCTTGGCACTATAGCTCGGTCACGTTTAGCTCTCGTCATCGGGCATGTTTATTGATGCGGTGATAATTTTTAACTGCATCACATGCCTTCCACTCCCTAGTCCGAAGCGTAGGTTTGGGCATAGAGAGTAGAGTCCATGATGGCTCAATCTCATTGGTGGGATTTGAACCAACAGAGGCACGTCATGATGGCCCCATAACTGTCAATCCATCATTCCATCGTTACTCTTCTTGCTAAACAAAAGAGAGTCTCTTCGAGTTCTTATGAAGGGCGTCTAGTTGGGTAAAACATGGCCAAATCGAAGGTCAAGGCATGTGGCCGATGAACCTTGATTCTATAAAGTTTTTACTTAGCCCTACCAAGGTACGAAGAAATTATTACTTGGTTCTACCAAAGTACTGAAAATGTTGCTCGGCCCTACGAGGTACGAAAAAAATTTTACTTGGCCCTGCCAAGGTATGAAGAATGTTACTCGGCTTTGCCAAGGTATGAAGAAATTTTTACTTGGCCCTGCCAAAGTTTGAAGAATGTTGCTCGACTGTGCCGAGGTATGGAGAAATTTTTACTTAGCCCTGCCAAGTTCGGAGAATGTTGCTCGATCGTGCCAAGGTACAGAGATATTTTTTTACTTGGCCCTACCAAGGTTTGGAGAATGTTGCTCGACCGTGCCGAGGTACGGAGAAATTTTTACTTAGCCCTGCCAAGATTCAGAGAATATTGCTCGGCCATGCTGAGGTACAAAGAAATTTTTTTACTTGGCCCTGCTAAGGTACGAAGAATGTTACTTGGCCGTGCCGATGTATGGAGAAATTTTTACTTGGCCCTGCCAAGGTTCGGAGAATGTTGCTTGGCTATGCCAAGGTATGGAGAAATTTTTACTTGGCCCTGCTAAGGTTCAGAGAATGTTGCTCGGCCATGCTGAGGTACGGAGAAAATTTTTTTTACTTGGCTTGCCAAGGTTTGGAGAATGTTACTCGGTCATGCCGAGGCACGGAGAATTTTTTTTTTACTTGGCCCTGCCAAGGTTCGAAGAATGTTGCTCAGCCTTGCTGAGGTATGGAAAAATTTTTACTTGGCCCTGTCAAGGTTTGGAGAATGTTGCTCGGTCGTGCCGAGGTACGGAGAAATTTTTTTACTTGGCCCTGCCAGGGTACGGAGAATGTTATTCGGCCATGCTGAGGTACGGAGAATTTTTTTTTACATAGCCCTGCCAAGGTTCGGAAAGGCCTTACTGAGGTACAAAAAAATTTTTACTTAGCCCTACCAAGGTTCGGAGAATGTTGCTCGGTCATGCCGAGGTACGGAGAAATTTCTTTTACTTGGCCTTGCTAATGTTCAGAGAATGTTGCTCAGCCGTATTGAGGTACGGAGACATTTTTACTCAACCCTGCCAAAGTTCAGAAAATATTGCTCGGTCATGCTGAGGTACAGAGAATTTTTTTTTACTTGGCCCTGCCAAGGTTCGGAGAATGTTGTTCGTTCATGCCGAGGTACGAGAAAATTTTTCTTACTTGGCCGTGCCGAGGTACGAGAAAATTTTTTTACTTGGCTCTACCAAGGTTTGGAGAAATGGACCTGTGTAGGTCAATGATTGGGCGAGACTTGCCTTTCATCCACAACTCAAGAAAAATTATTATTCAATAAGAAATATTTGAATCGAAGAGTAAAGTTTTATTACAAAAAGTAAAATGTCTCAGTTTAGGCATACTTCTCTAGTAATATACTCGAGGTTTAATCTAGTTCCATATCTTTAGGGTACTGTATCCCTTGAAGGTCTTCATTACTCGAAGATGATCAAAGTTCTATATTCTCGAGGCACGATATCTCTTTAATGTCCTCATCTAAAGAGGTGAGCCCCTCACACCGAACCCTTTAAAACTGATTCTCCTCTTTGCTTTGCTGTACATGGGGGTATGGTTAATCATTTTAATAGCGCCAGTCACTAGTAGGTTCGGCACGCATAGTTATCGTTGCAGCCCATCATCCTGAGCGGTTGAAGAAACGAGACGGGGGATCACGGCTGTGGCGTTGAATTATTGCGAGAGAATACTTCTCCTATCTCCTTCTCTTCACGGTGTCGGTTCAACTTCTCTATGGTCGAGCTATCGCGGGAGGCCGGTAGCTTCTAGTTGGTTAAGCGGAGGGAGCACCGGTAGGATCGGGGTAACTGTTCCACCAGAAAGCTGCTGAGTAGGTGCAGCGGAAAGAAGGCCCCCAAGAAGCCTCTGCACCAGTTGTAGCAGGGCTTGAACTAGTTGAACCAGCATGGCAAACTGGTCCTATGTGACCGAGGCTACTGGTGGTGGAGGAATTTTGGTTGACGATGGTTGCAAAGGCGCCGTGTTGTTGGAGGGATCAGACCTTTGAGAGGTGGCCTGATCGGGAGCATCTGTGACTGCTCTCTTATAGTTGCCATTGAGGAATCGTCCTTCTCATATGGAACCTTGTCTCCTTAGTTTCAAGTTTTTAGAGGGACTAAGGATCCTTCCTCTAGCGTCAATCTATTGCTGCGAAAATCCATTCTTCGGCTTGGGAGCGGTGCACGTCAGGATCCGAGTAGTGCTCTTCAGTCTGGGTGGGCTTGCAAGGCAGTCCTCATGCAGGATTCACAAGGGGTGGTCCCTGTGGAAGACCCTTCGATGCCCAAATCAGTGAAGATTTTGAACAAACAGATAAGGGGAGAAGACTCTAGCAGAAGGATCCCTTGGGGATGGCCTCCCGAAAGCTACAAACTCTGCTAGAGTTTTTTTTTGGGTCCATTTTTTCATACTTGTGGGGTCTTGGGGCTTGGTATTTGTGCGCTGTGAAATGATAGTCGGTTACCTAAATTTCTGGGCATATTTTGGGAGGTTGGGAGCTGATACAATTACAATCCCACTAGTTATGGGATTGGTAGCTGATCAGCCTTATACGTTTTGGGTGGTTGGAAGCTGATACGATTAGAATCCCATCAGTTATGGAATTGGTAGTTGATCGGCCTTATCGGGTGTTTGAAACTCTATTAATTGTGGTCGGAGGGTTGTATTTGGCTTCCATTTCCGTTTAAGGAAGTTCGCTCCGAGATTTTTGTGATCAGAGCGGTTCTTCCTTCAGAATATTCGGCATGGTATGAGGTGGCAATGACGCTCAACCTGATAGAAGGATCTTTGGCTCTCGACAAGATAGTTTGGCCTTATAACTCGGCCAGATAGCTTGGCCATATAGTTTGGCCATGTAGCTTAGCGAGATAGCTCGCCTAGATAGTTTGGCTCTGTAGCTCGGTCCTGTAGCTCGGCCAGATGACTCAGCTATGTAGCTCGGTCAAATAGCTCGGCTCTATAGCTCAGCCCTATAGCTCGGTCAGGTTCAACTCTGGTCATCATGTTTATTAACGTTGTGATATTTTTTTTTACATCAATTTTAATCTATTATGATGTTATATAATAATTGTATTCGTTTGAGTTGGTTCAATATATTGCAAATTGGATAAAATTATTTATTTAATAAACTGATGTGATTCCATTTTTAAAAACTTCTGACTCATTCAACATGCAGGTACGTATTCGAGTTAGAAGAGGTGTCAGACATCAGGTTACTCCCCAGCGTTCGCAAAGACTTGCAGAGCCGAGTAGATAACAACCCAATCTTCAAAGATTTAAGTGCCTTGTTACCGGTAGAGGACAAAAAGAAAAGAATAGAAAAGAAAAAAAAAAAAAAAACTAAAAGGGCTTATCTAGACCGAATCCCGAGACATGTGCATTAAGTTCCAGGAGGTGCGAGGCGAACGCGCCTGGTGGACACGAGGGAGACACTGACTCTGGTGCAACACGACGAAGTTATGGTGATTTAATATTGCATGATGGGGGAAATCTGACGTCCCTGTCTCATCTGTCTTGGTCGTCCAATCCATTACGTACGTACATATTTTATTATAAAAAATCCTTTTGGCCTCGAAGTTTGAGAGATTTGTGCATGAGATATCTTCATTATAAAATTCTTCAGTTGCTTGAATGCTACATCCTTCAATCCATCAGCAGCATTAACACGTCTTTAAAAAGGTTACATCATGTGTTCATCAAAATATTTTAAAATTGAAATAACTTGTCCCGCCCGGAACTCGCTGTTTGGTTCAGGTTTGTACCCTTGGGTTCTATCCTCAAAAAGATGCAGGATTGCTCAGGCTTAAAATATTTTTTTATAAATTTTTTATATAAAATATTGAGTTGCAATGAAAATGATATCAAAGTAAATATAGTTATAATTATTTAAAGTAAAATATATTATAAATAAATTTTACGTATTATTAATAATTAAATTTAATTGAATTTAATTATAAATTTGAACATGAATTCTTAATCTAGTAAGAATATCATAGCTTGAATAAAGAAAGAAAGAAAAAAATATTAAAATGATATTAATAATTGGGAAAGGTTTTGTTGGTATGCTCAAAGCAAGCATATGCACGTAGGATTCAAAAATTGAAGAATTTTTTTTTTTTGGTACAGATGGATGATCACATCAATATAGGATGAGTCAAATTCGAAATATCGGAATACAATATTTGGCCTAGAATAGTAGGGCAAGGGTCACCCCACTGTCAGCTTCAAAAGCCAGAGTGATAAGCCACTCGAGCAACAATCCAATCCGCAGCTTCATTGGCTTCTCTGTAGATATGTCGAATCTGGGCACTAGCAGCTCCTAGAAGAAGAGATCTGTTATCACTGATCGGAGGGATGGACGATCGATAGTCAATGAATTAAAAAAATGGCAAAGAAAAAAAAAATTTCTTCTACATGTGAAAAATGAAGAAAATTCGTTATTGGAAACCAGCATCGGTATTTATGGAGAGAGGTATTTTTTTTTCCTGAAAACTTTGAAAGAAAGGTCCTTTACAGTTTTGCTTTTTTTAAAAAAAAGAAGTTTTTGTTTTCTTAATATTGTTTTCCTGGATTTAGCTCTTGCTGTTTGATTTTGCTGCCATATTTTCATTATGTTTGATTTTCTATAATTCCTCTATTTTATAGAGAAGAAACAGGGAAGAAAGCTAGCGTGGGGAAGAGCCATCGTTCTTATGCAGTCCGGTCATCACTTATTTTAGTTTTTTAAGCTAGTTTGTTGTAAATTTGTTTTCTTTTTACCTGGATCTTACTAAACCTTCATATTGTCATTTTTATTTTCCTATTTTGAGAATCTAACTTTCCAATGGAAACTATAACACTGGGTTGAGAAACTAAATTCTCGATAAAAAAATAAATTAATATGATTTGCTAACAACACCGCAATCAATGACATGAGATATGCATATTATGCTATTATGTAGGATCTTTATAAGAAACTAGTTATACAATTATATGCACAATTATAATGATGTGGCAAGGGTATGATATTATTTATTTCTTTACATCATATTGTTTGCTTTCTTTATAATGGAACTAAATATTGGTAGGATAAGCAACATCATACACTTCCATTATTTATTTCCTTCATCATACAAAAAACAAAAAGCTATAATTTGTTTTCTCACATATGTATTTGTTTCTTTAAGAATTAGAGTAAATATCGATAAACTTTTCATACGTAATTAGTAAAGCAGATTTGGTGGTGTTAATTGGTGATAGTGTATCATCTAAGACTTACAAATATTTTCAAGATTAATTGTAGCACTTTCTTTCTTAAAAAGATTAAAATATTTAATTTTTTCGATCCTTTATTGATCAATCTAATAGCAGATTTTTAAATGTAAGTATACTTGCATTTATTAAATTCTAATGAGTTTTAAGTCTAATTAAACTTAATATCATATGCTTTATACTTATCATCCATTTCTTTTTTCACTTCTTCAATGGTACCGTTGAAAGTTATTGTTCTATCGTTGCTCTTTTTTTAGTCATCTAACAAATTATATACTATCCTTATCTCTTATGTTTTTATAGAAAAAATTATCCTACATGGTGAAGAATGATTAAAAATGCTTTCAAAATCAAAAATAAATTTAGTTTTATTAATAATTTTTTTGCATAATGAGTTCATTTAGTTTAAAGCCTTGTTAGCTAATCTAAGTATTTGTTACTAAAATCTTATTCTCTTATACAACGATAATTAGACTATTCTATACATTACTTCAAATCTTATCTTTCATAAATGAACCAAACATATTGAAATTGATTGTTATTTGTCCGAAATCACATTCAATCCCATGACATCATCACTAACTACTTGCCTACTATAGTTCAGCCTACCAACTTTTTCATGAAAGCCTTAGATTGTAATCAAGTTCACCTACTTCTTCGCAAGCTAGATATTTGATGAATTTATTTGTTATATATTTGATTGAGTCTATTGAGCATAATTCTATATTTGATCATCATATATTTGATTTTGGTACGATTTCGAATCAACGTATATTTGATTTGGTATGATACCATACTGAGCATAATTTTTTAACAATCATATATTTGATTGAGTGTGATTTTATATTGGATGGAATTCTTGTATAGATATAATTTTGTTATATACCTTTCAGATGCAACCTCTATATTTATTTCATTGTATATTTTTATATTATTTTTCTTCTTCTAATCTGTAACTAATGTTTATCCTGCAATGTTGCTCATGCCAACCAATCTGTATATATTTACATCAATATTGATGAAATAAGAATAATAACAAGTGTATAAAATTTAACAATGGTGTGCAACATATGGCTAGGAATCAGAAGGGAACTTTGGAGGGCCAAGGACTTAGGTTTAAGAGAGGTGAGAAAGGTAGTTGGCACAAGCTTCTTGAATTTTTTGTAGTGTTTGGATGTCAAAAAGTTATTACAAGAATAGAAATACGAATTTTTCAAGAATAACTTATTCCTCTTATTATTTCAGATTTTTGTTTGATTTGAAATATGGTATTCCACCTTATTCCAATATAATTAATACAGTGTTATTCCAAATGATGTTTGGATGACATGGGAATAAGCCTGTATTCCATTAGAAATAGATGAAGATTTTTTTTTAGAAATCCTAAAAATACCCCTAACCAAATTATAAGAAAAAATAGATTATCATTTTATTTTTAATATAAACTTAAATTTTTTATTAATTAATCTATTATTATGCTCTATTAAAAGTTTGCATGTTATGTACATATATTAGTAACAGTTAGTAAGAGAAAAGTGGATTATACCATTACCATTTTGTGGTGAACATTATTATGCACATATATTAGTAACGGTTAGCCAAAGCTACATCTTTTCCTCCTTTATATTTAATATCATGAATTTTTTCGATGGAAAGGGTAATAGTATAATTAAATTTCAGTCATTACCTTTGGAATATGATAAATGGGAATAGGGCTATTCCATAGAGGAGCATGAAATACGGATTATAAAATAAGGATGTTTAACCGAAATATCAATTCCAATCAGGAATAGGGCATTCAAACACTACCTAATATGGTTGTCTTACGCTTGGAGGAAAGGGAGTAGGAATGGAGCAAAGCAACACAATGGCAGATACCCACTGTTACCTTCTTCACCTCTTATGTTTTTACTGATAAATTTTTTAAAATATAAATTGTATACCTTAAATTGTTATATACATTTGAATGTCATTATTTGTTTTATTTTAATAATAAATAACTATGATGATTAAAAACTTAAAAAAATATTTATTAAATGCCATATAAATGATAAATTATAGATAAAAGATAGCCATTTATAATTGAAATACGATATATGACGCCATTTAAACATGCATAACATCTGCAGTGCAGAGTTTGCAAGAGGATCCGGTTCCTTTTTTTTTTTTTAACTCAATTATCAATTTGTTTAAAAAATTATTGATATTAAAAGTACTCTAGGCATTCAAGACAGTACATTATCGGTACGTAAAACAAGGTTTGATTACAAACTTTTTTTGATAAATTGGATAAAGTTGGGAGGGTCAACAGACATTTCCCTATCCACATCTATCACGCTCTTTCAATGTTAATCACTGAAGTACGAAATTACCTGCCATTTTGCGTCAATTCGGACCATGGAGACTTGAAAGAAACCTCTGGATGGTATGTTGTCCACATGATAGAGAGTGCGAAGGATGTAGTATTGATTATAAATATGCCACTTGGTTCATTTAAAATTTTCTTATCCGTACTTTTGTTGATTTGAAGTTTGATCGATGTAACATGATTTGTAATTTTTTAGGCATGCTTCATGTATTCTATAATTAATAAAATAACCATCCATGTATTGATTGCTTCACTTGTTCTCCAATAATTAACATTACTTTTTTTCTATGCAGTACCTGTTTGGTGTTATCCGTTAACCTTTATGCCATTAAAAATGCCACATTTCAAGAGGTAGGAAAGAAATGTTTGGTTTGGTACGAAGTTACGAAGTTAGGTATGGTCCATGTAGTAATGGCCGTTATTATTTTATTCATTGTAAACACTCTAATAAACTCTTTCTTACTTCAATTAAAAAGTTTGATTTAATTAAAAATCATTTATATTATATATTAATTTTTCATGTAGACTTAGGTATCTTATTCATGGGAGAAACGCATTTCTGGTGCAAGGTAAATTAAGAAGCCCCGGAGAAATTTACTAAAGGCCACACTTGATGATGTTCTTCAAGAGATCACCTCCTTATGTTCCCAAGCTTCGGCATGCTTCTTATTTCATTTGCACAATAAAATTCAGGTAGCCTTCAAACCTTTAGCTTAGAAGAAAGAACCTACAAAAATCTAGTCAACCTACTAGGGTCGGCAATGGATAATCCATCGGTAATAATATTATACTCATTGAAATTCACCATACCATGGTCAAATACGTATCATGGATTAAACAAAGTGATTTCTCTAAATAATTTTGCTAAGTTACTCACCATTACTATCTAACTCCATCAAAGCCGGTCCCAAACCCAAGTAAAGGAAGAGGGTTGCGTTAGTTAGCTGACAACCAGCGTAAAACTTCATCATATCCTTTAAAAATAAATCTACTAAGTGAAGAAGCAGATTCATATAGCTGACCCCATATAGTTGAAAAAATGCTTAAATGAGTTGAGTTGAGTACTACTCAGCATTACTATCAATAATTTGATCTTAGAAATGGTAATCGACTCAGAATATTGGCGCAATGGTTCAAGTTCATATAGCTATCTTAAAATGGTATATACCTGACTCCATGTAGTTGGAAAAAGGTTTAGATGAGTTGAGTTGAGTACTTAGCATTACTATCTATAATTTAATCTTATAAATGGCAATCTTTTCCATGGTGTTTCCATTCTACTTTAATTAATCTCTTAAGCAGTATTATTTCTTAGCTTTTGTATCTCTTAGCCAGCGTAAAACTCCGTCGAATTCTTTAAAAATGAATCTACTAAGTGAAAGAAGCAGATTTATATAGCTGACCTCATGTAGTTGAAAAAAGGCTTAGATAAGTTGAGCTGAGTACTCAGCATTACTATCTATAATTTGATCTTAGAAATGGTAATCGATTCAAATCATTTTCGAGTTCAAGTCACTTTCAGGTTTGGATTATTGAAGTTAAATCCTAATCCTAAATGATTGAACAAGATTAACCCATATATTATTTTAATTTAGCTTAGTTTTTTTAAAGAATTCAATACATTTTTTAAAAGTAATTTATTAGTAATCAATTCAATGATTTTTTTTTCTCTTGCCCACTTATTATTCTAAATGCTAAAGTAGATAGACATAAAATTATATAATAATTTAATACTAATAGAAATACAATGGTTTGGACATATACAATAAAAACCTTTAGATACTCTAGTTAGAAAGAGTGATTTTTTAACAATCATGATAAAAATCTAGATAGAGATAGACCTAAACTAATATGAATAAAAATAATTTAAAAAGATGTAACTATTTATAATTTGAATGTCGACTTAGTCCTGAATAGAGCAGAGTGGAGGAAGCTAATTCATGTTGCCAATCCTATGTAGTTGAAAAAAGGCTTAGATGAGTTAAGTTGAGTTGAGTAGAATTAAATACTAATAGAAATAATAGTTATAAACTTATAAAATATGAAAATAATATCTTAAATAGTAGTCGATAAAAGTGTACTTTTAAAATAAAATAAATATTAATATCAAATTGTTAATAAGATTACAAATAAAATGAGTAAATATTTGAAATATGCTTAATCTCAAAATAAGAGAAAAAGGGAAGTCATATATAATTTTATTATTCCATCTCCTCCTCAAAGGCATTAAAGCTATCGATATTAATCCTTCAATAAAGCTTAATTTGCAAAAAAAAAAATGTAGTTCTAATTCTATCATTTATTAAGTAACATTAGTATCAATTATATTATACATCAAAGAATATAAAATATTCAAATGTATTGATAATTCATAAAATTATATAATGCCATTTAAATAAAATTCTAAAATTTAAAACCAATAAAATTTAAAATATATCCCACCTTTTTATCCAAATAATCAATTAATTAAAGTTTATATATTTCTAGTAAATATCATTTTCAGATTATTTTAGATTATTCATGACCCAATCCAATCCGTTCCCTGAGGCTCGGGTCACAAAAAAAAAAAAAACAGGGGGTAAAATCTTAATTCTATTATTCCAAATGGGTTCAAATTAGGTTTATGTATCAATTTAGATTTTTTACCGCCTCTATTTAATCCAGAGTCCATCATCATCATCATCATCAATGGACCCACAACCGGTGGCGACCAGCCCGGAATCCACGGGCCATGCTCGGGCCACGTTCTCCGAGCTTGACCCTCGGCCTCGCCGACACCCGTCTCCTGACCTTCCGGGAACGGCACCAGGCAGCAGCAGCAGCAGCCCCCTCCGCTCTTTCCCGAGAACTTTCGTTCCTTCCCTTCTAATTTCTATGAGCGTGTGTAGTAGTAGGCGTAGTAGATGTAGAGACTAGAGACTAGAGACTAGAGACTAGAAGGGAATCTTGGAGGAGGGGCAGGCACAAACAAGCCACCGCCACCTCTGCTCCTGTTCGCTCTCCCCCTCCTCTTTTTTATCTTTCGCTCGTGACGTACAGCCATCATATTTGTAATCTTCTCCTGTCGGACAGAGGAACGACATGGGATCCGCCGCCCATTCTTGTGTTTCCCGGTTGCTTGTTTGTTCTTGTTTGTTTTCTCCGGGATTACCCACTAGAAAGAGTAACACTCATGAGGGAGAGAAAAAAAGAGGGGAAATTATGAGATGAGCTGACCTGTGAAAAATTAAACAAAAAAAAAGGGGGGGCCAATTTCAAGACAATTGCTTTTTCTTATACAATAGAGTTGCTTGGATGGTTAATTACGATCATATGTCTATATAATTTAGGGTTTGATGCCGAAAAGTTTTTTAATACAAATATGTCTATATTTTTTTTTTTAATAAATAGAAACTCATGCTAGTATTCTTAATATCAAAAGTATCCTAGTAGTTGTTCGAGGGTGTAACCAAGCCTAGCTTCTCGAACTTCTGAATCCGATTAAGCTTAGTTGAAAATTGATTTCAAGCTCAAACTCTTGGACCGAATTTAATTTAATTATCAGTAGTTTAAGTTAAATTTAGTCTTAATTTCAAACCATATATGGATTACTTATCGGTTCGATAATCCCAAATTAAGGTGAAATCAATTCAAACTTGAATACAGCTTGATTCGAGCTTGAATTTAAGCCTTTTATGGTATTTAGCTGATTTAGAAATCATAGAAATATACATGGTATATAATATATAGCATTCATCATATAATATGTAATATAAGACATTATATAATATAATATATTTGAGTCTGATCAAACTAGATTGATTTTTGGCTTGATGTGAAATTAATTTTGAACATGTTTTGTTGATGCAGCATTGGTTTGCCTCACTTCTAATTGAACCGAACTTGAGTTTTTCTCTAGACAATCGAGGCAAGCTTTGTTTATTTGGAAGCCTTGAAAGCTGTAGCTGGTTTATATTGACAACAGTAAAGATGCTTTAGTTAGCTGGTTTTGTTTTGTTTTTTTAATTCCTGAACCAGAATGGTGGTCTATGGAAGTAGAATATCTCAAGAAATGGTTGTTTTTTTTTTACATAAAATAGATTTTTATGTAAACAAGAAAATAGTTGTTCAGATTATTTCTCAAAAAACTAGTGGTTGCGGATGTGGTTATCACCTCTGGATCCGCAAAATTTTTCTAGAAGTCAAGTCCAATTTGGTTTGACAAATCCAGGGGAGAAAAGGTCTGATTAGAAGAATTGCTGACTGGTGTAAGTTATATATCCAAACTGCTCTGAATGCTTTAAAATTGGAGCTTCAACCAGGAAAAGAAAAAAAAAAGAAAAATCAGCAAAAAAGTTGGTTACTTAAGAGCCTACTGGATTCCTTGTGAACAGGATCGCTGACATGATATGTCAAAGCTTTGTATGATTCCAAAACTCATACGGTTGCAGGTAAAATTAAATTTAATTTGCCTTCTCTGTGTCATACTTGATGTTATGATTTGATGGCTCAAAGCCATATCTTGTTTAGTAATCTCAGTGACTACAGGAACCATTAAGAACCAATCTCGAAACGTATTAAATGCTTATGAATAGTTGATGAAGCCTTTCCACAGTTTTATAGATTCCAGACAGATCTCGGTGCTTCTTCTATTGTACTGATTTGAAATACCGGCAGCTCTCATCTATCAGTACTTGTGCTGCAGTAGCTGCGAAAGCATCAGACTTTTTGAAAAAAAAAAAAAAAATTAAGCATCCAAAGCCCGACTCCTTTATTTTTATCTTTGCTTTTTATTTTTTCAGAAACACGTACTTGCTTGTTCCTCATTGGTTAATTTATTAAAAGCCTGCATGGCCTGGTTACAGGCATTGCCTTTGTGGTAAAAAACTTCAAGCGTTTGGAAAGCAGCTCTAAATGCTTCAAAAAGATTACTGTTCTTATTTTTACCACCCAGCACTGTGTTCTCTTTGTTTAGTTTAGATTTGTATTAGAAACTGTGGGCTCTACTTCAAGGGGGCATGCTATTCCTATCATTTTGTAATGTTATCTTCTTCTTCTTCTTCTTCTTCTTCTGAGAGATAGAGTGAGGGGAAGAGAAGAAAAGGATCAAGATGTGGTGTGTCCGGTTTGGATGGTAAAGACAAAGGAGCATTTGGAACTTCTTGTACTGTTAAGAGTATTCCATGTTCTCTTAGCAAGAGTGGGAAGACCCCGATTTTTTTTTTTGTCTTGAGACCTCTGACTGCAACCCAACATAGTAAATTATATCGGATCCCTTAACATGCAGAATTCGTGGGACCTTAGCCGCTGAGTTTTATTATCGCTTCATGTTGATGAGAATTCTATCAATAATTTGGACTTTCGAAAACTCTTTGAGCGTCGATTTTCCTCAAGCAACTTGCTCATGCTAACTACTGGTAACCCAATTGAAATCTTCTGTTTTGAGAGCGACAGATGCGTTGTATCGATGAGAGAGAGGGATCTGCTAGATTAAATGCACGCTGTGAGTACTCCAGCACTAATGCAGAATTTTTGGCAGTAAAATCTTTCAACAATCTGTTTTGAAAAAGAGAGCAAAGAGTTTAAATCTATTTCCGGCTGTGTAGCTCGTTTATTTATTTTTGTGTGGTCTCTGTCAAACTGCATGGAACCCGAGAATGCAAATAATGAAACTTTAAAGGAGAAAAATTAGAAACCAGAGGAGAACACAATAATGTAAAGAGGCTGTAGCAGGAGAGAATTCCATTTCATGGTAGTAATAACTTGTTCAATATAGTTTAATACAAATCCCATGCTCAGGGACTCTGTTCCTACTTCTTTACAATCTAATGTTAGTGAGATCAGACCAAATTTGCTCGAATACCTTGACGATTATATCATGATACTCGTCCGAGTTCAGCGACAAGTAGCAAGCCAGAAGCTCCTCCAGATCCTTGGAAGTCCGGATATTGTTCTCGACAATCATCTCCACCATCGAGTCCCTGAAATCCCTCTGTGGCTCAGACGATGACTTAACGACCGCGAAGCTCTGCTGTAATCCTTTTCTCTGTTGCGCTGCCGTCAGTGCCAACCCCCGCTCTTTCGGCCGCGCTGGACCTGGACCCTCTTGCTGAGGAACCTTGGAGAATTGGCCCTCATCCTAAGCCGCTGAAGTCCCGGTGGAGTCTTCTTCACTGGGCTCTTGCTCTGCTCCTTGAGAGAACTACCATTGTAGTAGACCTCCTGCTTTGCATCCATGCTACCATCATCCAGTTTATCAGCTTCTTCTTCCTTCTTCACTGGCTTCGTTAGAATTGGTGGGAGTTGGAGCTCCGACACCATGGTGCAGGCCTTGACCTTTTCGCCGTTGTGAGTGATGGAGCTCTTGGTGCCCATGTCGATGATTATATCGTTTGCAGAGGAGGTATCCCTGCAGCTACAAGAGTGTGAGCATGAGGCGATGCCATCGAAAGCATCGAATTCGAATTTGTTACTGATAATGGGCTTGTGGAGGTGGCTTTCATCTCCATTGATGCAGTGGTCGCGGCGGCAAAGCGGGCTCTCGGGGGCGGCTTCCGGGAAGTCGGTCCCAGCTTCGGACCTCCGCACTCCGCAGCTGCAACCAGCAGAGACAGAGGAGGTGACCAGCTTGGTGGTTGGGGAAGGCTTGATGGGCTTCCTTCTGATTCTTCTCTTGGATCTCCTGGAGGTTCCATGGGGAAGTGGGTGTCAGAAGCTTTGGTGTGGAAGGGGGAATTGGGGAGGTCCTCTGTTTCAACTCTGCTGGAGATGTAGTAGGAGGCTCTGCTGGGGAGAAAGGCTTGTTTGGGTGGTGGGTATGGGGATGTGAATGGCTTTGGTGGTGTGGGTGGTGATGTCCTTGTGGGGTAGCTCTTCATGGGGTGTGAGTTGGTCTGGCTCTTCCTTCCCTTGCTTCCCATTTCCTTGAGCTTATAGAACCAAGCATTTGGCATAATGTCAGATAATTTAAACCTATAGTTTCCCATCTATATATGAGAGAGCAAATTCACCAAGACCAGAAGAAAGCTCCTTCAATAGGGGTCAACACTTGCACAATAGAGCAAAAGCTAAGGAGTATCTAGCATTGCCATAAACTTCAACTAAAATTTGGGAAGTACTCTCACTAACCATACAAAAGCTAGACTACTGAAATCTAACTTAGGCATGATGACGGACCTAAGAAAACCATGGAGAACCAAATTTACAAAAGGAAGAAAGAAAGCTCTCTTTGTCCTTCTACTAGCCTTGCATCCACCCTCCTTGTTTAGGGACTACATACAAGAAAACAGAAGCTTAAGGACTAGAGAATCCACCATTCCAATATATTCTTTTCAAAGTATCACAATGAGCGCAAAAGGCAAAACACAAGGAAAGCCTCTCTCTCTCTCTCTCTCTCTCTCTCTCTCTCTCTGTGCGTGTGTGAAATACTCTCTGGAGGGGAGGGAGTGGGATGGAGGGCAGTGCGTGATAAATAGGGAGAGGAAAGCGGGTGGTAGGGAGAGGAAAGCGACACCGAGTGTGTGTCTTTAGGCCAAAGGTAGGGTCCAGCAATATAAGACAAAAAGAAAGCGGGCCTAAAGCTGGCAGAACGGTGGGTTTCGGCTCCTAATGGAACTTTAGAACTTCCTCTCTTCTATCAAAACCTTGCTTGTGTTTTACTTGGTTGTTTTCATGATCAGCAACCATGCTTTATTTTAATGCAGACAACTTATGGAAAACTTAGGGTTCAGTCTATGAAATACTATAGTTTTTACGGTGCTGTCGGGGAAAAATAGAACAATGCATCTCCACCAACCATGGCTCTGCCAATCCTGGGTCGACCATCCAGAACGCGATTGTTTGGATACGGCATAGCAATAGACAAGTAGATTAGGCATGTTCACCTTAAAATTTTGGAAGTGGTTTGACAAACATAATGCTACCATGGTAGTACATTTATATATAGAGTACCATTATTTATCTTCAAGTAATCCTGCTGAAAGATGCTTGACATTGTGGCATGTGTTTCTTGCCACTGAGAGATTTACAAATCGGAAAAATGGCTAAGTCTCAAGGTACTGCAAAAATTATAGACAAAAAATTCAAGACTTATAATGAGGAAGAAATATGGGTGGATGATATGATTGTTTGGTTGGTTGGTGTAAGAAGACGACATAGAGGTAGTATGAAGTTCTTTAAAACAAGTGATTAGGGGCATGGGGGCAAAATAATTCACTCTTTGAACAATTTTAGATGATAAATTATGGTACAATTATGTATGAACCTAGAAATCCTATCAATTAATGCAGCACCCAATTACATCTCCTTCCAATGGATGTAATGAGACACGTAATTCATAATGTAAATCATACATAGAGATGTTGCAGTGACTGGAAATCTAACCTCATTAAATTGATTGCCTCCTATAATTGCAATTTCGTACCTGAAGATAACATGTCCTAGTGTATTTTGTTTTTTATGGTACTATGTCCTAATGAATTTTCTTTATTGTTGTAGACATGACTATGAGAAAGCTTGAAGTGGCTCAATGATAAAAGGCCGTATAATTTTGTCTCACAGTATGAAAATGACTAGATTGGAACTCCCAATCAAAGAAGAAAGGTACTGATGATAGGGAGACAAGTTCTAAATGAGCTTATGCAAAGTTGGTTCGCCTGACTAAATGCCTTGGCAACCACCACCCATGTCATGTGTGAAATAAGCTTCAGATAAAGTAGATGTGCAGTTTAAGTATTAACCTCGGATGCCAACCTTATCTCAGTTCTACTTTTCAATTTAAGATTGGGGAATTAAACCAAAAGTTGCTTCCATTTAACTCCTCTCCTTTTTTTTTTCCCCCTCTTTTGGTCAAAGGCATATTAGTTGGGGGTTTGTATTTTGTTGTGACAAGATTAAAACTGAGGTACTAAAGAAAACAAGTGTGCTATCATGAAACATTTGTTGATTGTTCAAAACAAAAGTGGTGTGCCTCAATATTTGCCATCCATTATATTGTACAGAGGGTGGCAATGTATTGTTCTCCAGCAATCCAAATCCAAGAGCTTTAAGTGACAACTTATGACATGAGAGACCTAAGATTGTTAATTTCTGAAATGACTGAACCCTAGCTGCAAGTTCGTTACAAGTCAACACAGGGATCCGTAATGCTGGCCTGTGAAATAATGAACTTAGAAGAAGTGAAGTTGATAGCTAAGCAGTCCTTGATAAACTAGGGATGTGACAACAGAGGTATGGATGCCTTTGCATACTCGGAAAAGGTGCAGGCTGCTGTAAATGAGATATGCTCTAATTTAACCTGTTTTTAAGTGACTGTAAAACTCTATGGTTAGCTCTGTACATTTGTTTTAAAAAACTTCATGATCTGCTCTGCTATTTAGTAGCAACTTTACTCTTGTAAATATTTTAATCAATAAATAAACTGGGGAGCCTGTCTCCTCTGTAAAACCTCTGTTTTACAGTAAAAAAAAAAAAAGACAGTAGCAACTTTTATGTTTTGCTTCAGAGAAACTCAAATTCTTGGTTTCAGAATACAGAGTGATATGGCTGATCCAGCACCGTCAGGATTAACAGTAAAGGAGACTGACGCGACCCACTCTGAGGCTAACCTCCGAGGCCCACCTCCGAGGACCACCTCCAAGGTCAACCTTCGAGGCTAACCTCCGTGGCCAATCTCCGAGCCCCACCTCCGAAGCCAACCTCCGAGGCCAACCCCCATGGCCAACCTCCGAAGCCAACCTCCGAGGCCAACCTCCGAAGCCAGCTTATAGCTGCGAGCCACCTGGCATGCCCACGCGGCCCACTGCTCGCCTGTTACAGTGCGTTGCCATGCCTCATTAAGGCGTATGGTTCACCATGCGTCCATAACAGTACATGGCCATACCCCGTTACGACGTGCAACCCGCTACTTGCCTGCAACTACGTATGGCAATATTCCGTTACGACGTACGACTCACTGCTCGCCTGTGGCCGCATGCGGCCATACCTCTTAACGGCGCGTACCTAATGCAGTCCCGGCCGCCCGACACTTATAAAACCATATCGGTGGGTGAAAAATCAAGCAGGACCCCTCTGACGCACCTCTGACGCACGGTAACGATACGGCCTATCATTGCCATCCCCTCCTTTTTGTCCGTTATCGACGGGGACATTATGAAAGTCGGTAACCTTCTAGAAGCATGGAGGAAGGGAGATCTTTGGACAGGTACAAAAGCTCACATTTACAACGAGAGAATGATCCTGAACTCTAACTCTCTAGCTTTCTTCTGCTAGCTAATTCTTGTCTATTCCCGAGTGACTGACTTGAACGTCGGAGGGTCCCTACCGGAACATCCGGTCTCCGGGGACTTTTCTTGCAGGAGTCCGGCAAGAAGACCTCCGTTTCCCCAGTGTTCAAGGAAGGTGACTCGGCGTCAACAGATTGGCGCACCAGGAAGGGGGGCCAAGCAGAGAAAAGCTTCGAGCCTATCAGCGACAACTCCTCTTTCCCCGAGCTCTCAAGCAATGGTGACAACCCATGCGCGAGAGGTCTCCACCAGTCGTCCTAGGGGGCAGTGTCGAGGGGCTGACCCGCTAGCAGTTAGCCCCTCTGCTCCCCTAGCTGATGTTCTTGCACTTCTACCACAGCAGCTTTAAGAAGACCGGCTTGCTGCCCTCGCCGCGCAAGTCCAATCTTTGGCAATGGTGGTCCAAGGCCTGCAACAACAAGCGGTGGCTACGCAGCAACTGGGGCCCCTCCCGTCAGTGCCAGGAGTCATCCAGCCCAGCCAACATTCCTTTCGGAGGAGGTTTCCTGCTCGAGAAGCTTGCCACCACCACGCTTCTCCCAAGCCACATCGTTGCGAAGCCTCCAAGAGGTCCCAGTCGCCCTCTCGCCGCGCTAGTGCATCTCCCAAGCGACGACATGGGAAGGAAGCGAAGCGCCTTCGTCAGCATCGCCGCCGCTCTTCCCCCTCCTCAGATTCCTCGAGGGAGGGGTCCTTTGAAGACAGAATAGCCCGCCGAGCTGAGCGTCGGCTCGACGAGTACAATCAGCGGTTGGAGGAGCTCAGCCACCGGATCACCAATCCACTAGAGGCAGACTACGACAGTCGGCCACCGCTGTCCCACCGGATTATGGAGGAACCGATCTCAACCCGGTTCCGCCTTCCTCAGCTAGACTCGTATGAGGGACCACGGACCCCCTGGACCATTTGGAAAGTTACAAGGTCCTCCTGCAGGTCCAGGGAGCAACCGATTCGCTCCTGTGCATCACCTTCCCCGCCACTTTGAAGAAAGCTGCTCGAGCTTAGTATTCCCGTCTGCCGCCACAGAGTATCGACTCCTTCCGCCAGCTGGAGAGGGCCTTCCTCGCCCATTTTGATGCCTGTCGGAAGATTCCAAGGGTGGCAGATAATCTCTTCTCAGTCCAGCAAAAGAGTGGCGAGTCCCTGCGGGACTACGTCGCTCGGTTTAAGGAGGCCGCCCTGGAAGTCTACAACCTTGAGGATTCGGTGGCCACCTTGGCCTTGAAGTGAGGGCTCCGTTCCTCTCGCTTCGCATACTCCCTCGATAAGAAGCCACTCGGCTCCTACGCAGAGCTTTTGAGCCGGGCCTAGAAGTACATCCATGCCAAAGAAGTTGACACCTCCCGGCGTGAGGCCAGCGGGAGCACCACCAAGAAGCTGGCTCGTCCAGAGCCTGTTCAAGTCCGGCCTAGAAGGCCCGAGCCTCCTTGCCGACCAGACAACCGTCCCCGAGCTCTTGCACCGAGAGACGGGCCTTACACTCCTCTGCTTGCCCCGGTATCGCACATCCTGCTCGAGATCGAGGGCAAGCCCTATCTTCAGCGCCCTCCTCCAATGAACCCAAAGATCCCCCGCAACAAGAACCTCTACTGCCGCTACCATCGGGATCATGGATACGACACCGACGACTGTCACCAGTTGAAGAAGGCGATAGAGGACCTTATTCAGCATGGCCACCTGGGGAAGTTCATCCAGAGGAACAACTCGGGAGCTCCTGGCCCATTAGCGCCTCCGCCACCGATGATTGACAATGCTCCGACCAAGAAGATGGTGACGATGATATCCTGGAGGGCAGTTGGTCCACCCAAGAGGCCAAGGGGTAGTTAATAAAATGATGATAGCGTCGTCGTGTCCATGACGATAGCTAAACATCCTGTAAAAAGAATTCTGGTTGATAGTGGGAGCTCGGTGGATGTGTTGAACTATGATGCTTTTGTTCGCATGAACCTGTCACCCGACCTGCTTCGGTCTATCGCCATGCCCCTGATGGAATTCATCGGAGATTCCGTGAAGGTCGAGGGGGAGATCACTCTTCCTGTCACGGCTGGCACGGCCCCGCGCCAAAGTACAGTCTTCATAAACTTTCTGGTGGTCCGGATGCCCCTCGCCTATAATGCTATCCTCGGAAGGCCTAGGCTTAATCTTTTGGACGCTATTATCTCCACCAAGAGACTTCTCCTGAGGTTCCCAACCAGCGAAGGGGTCGGGGAGATGCAGGGGGAGCAGAACCCACCGCCGATGTGCTGCCACATGGCCCCTAGCCCTCAGGGGGTGATGCCCACACCTTCACCAGAAGCACTGGACCCCTGGGACTCGGCAAGGAGGGGAGAACCGGCCGAGCATCTGTTAGCCTTTCCCCTAGGAGAAGACCCGGAGCGGACTATCCAAGTTGGGGCTCTGCTTCCGGAGGAGGCTCGCAGCCAGGTCCTTGCTTTCCTGCGAGCTAATACTGATATCTTCGCCTGGTCAGCATCCAACATGCCGGGCATTCGGAGGAGGTGATTACACACCAGCTCAACATTAAGCCGGAGTGCCGACCAGTTCGGCAGAAGAAAAGGAGCTTTGCTTCAGACAAACAAAAGGCCATAGATGAAGAGGTGTGCAAGCTGACGGCGGCGGGACACATTCGCGAGGTGCACTACCCCGACTGGCTGGT
The DNA here is from genome assembly GCA_900491605.1 of Calamus simplicifolius. Lineage (NCBI taxonomy): Eukaryota > Viridiplantae > Streptophyta > Magnoliopsida > Arecales > Arecaceae > Calamus > Calamus simplicifolius. The sequence continues at coordinate 460,495 of UESW01002419.1, forward strand.
GAATGTTGTGATGGTCCGCAAGACTAGTGGGAGATGGAGGATGTGTGTAGACTTCATCGACCTCAACAAAACATGCCCTAAGGACAACTTCCCGCTGCCTCGGGTCGATCAGCTGGTAGATGCTACGTCCGACCACGAGACCCTTAGTTTTATGGACGCATTCTCGAGGTACAAGCAGATCAGGATGAACCCGGCTGATGAAGAGGCGACCTCCTTTGTCACCGAGAAAGGGATATATTGCTACAAAGTGATGCCGTTCGGGTTAAAGAATGCGGGAGCCACCTACCAAAGGTTGATGAACAAGGTTTTCAAGGACCAAATCGGGTGCAACTTGGAGGTGTACATGAACGACATGCTGACCAGGAGCACCCACGCCACGAACCATGTTGCTGACCTTGTGGAGACCTTCGCCAACCTGCACCGGTACCGAATGAGGCTGAACCCCCGCAAGTGCGCCATCGGAGTTGCGGCAGGCAAGTTTATGGGCTTCATGGTGATGCAGCGAGGAATTGAAGCCAACCCAGACCAAATCCGCTCCTCCTCCTGGCTACCATGGGCCATGAAGGCCTTCTCCATCTCCCTCATCCATCCCTCAGCATCAGCGGGATTGGTGGATCCAGAGAAGGGAGCAGGGGCTAAGCTCTTAAACTCAGCAAAGCTCCGACCCCCTCCTTGCCAGGGTTACGGTAGAGCGGGCTGGACTGGTGGTTCAGGTTCAACTCGCGGGTTTTGCTGAGTAGGAGGGATGGGCTGAGCAGGCACCACTTGTTGGATCTGCTGCTGCATAGCCTGCACCATTTCTACCAGGGCCTGAAGTATCTCAGTCTGGCGCTGTTGCTGACCATTACCAGCCACATTGATGGAACCAGAACCTCCAAAAGTTTGCTGGCCTCCCTGCTGGCCAGAGTTACCAGCATGGGAACCTTCAACTTGTCGCATACTTCTAGTGTGACCAGGCATGACTATTCGCTGCCAAGTTTGGTTCCAATCAATATCTTTACAACCCTTAAGTTTTCAAAACATATTTATTAGAAAAATTATATCTTCTTAGAGTTGTTACCCTCCCAGTGTCATCCTACTATTTTGCCTAGTGTCATCTTATGTTTGTCCCTAAGGTCAAACTAGGCTCTGATACCACATTAGCTGTCACGCCCCAGACCCTATATTGGATCTAGGGGTGGCAACCCGCCGCATGCCTGGCATGCAAGGCGTCCCGAATATAACATTTAATACCAGAAGGGGTAATAACTATATATCGTCCAATTTAAATTGTTCTTAATACAAATCATAATCATAGGTTTTAGGCTACATGCCCATCATACATAAGTCACTGGGGTTACAACAAAATGTTGGATCTTAGTTTCCTCTGAATGAAGCTCCAACTACCCCAGATTCCATTCTTCAGTCCTGTGGCTTTGAAAAATATTGTAAGATTTATATGAGCTTACACTCAATAAGTAAGCCTACTATTATATAATCATTTCGTCAAGATATTATCAAACCACATTTTCATGTATAAAACTTCCAATTTCAAAATACATTCATCATGTTATCAAAAATGTATATCATCAGCTCAAATAATTTTGAAAGCTTAATTATACAATAAAAGCTGAAATATGCAATATAAACAAACCCACTGTATTCATATAATTATTATTTCCTTATGTGTCCCACGGCCCTACAACACCTATCTGGTGCATCACTCTTTAATGTCCCCTAAGAGGAAGGGTCCTGGTACCAGCGTTATGCCATATATCATAATCAATCACAACACATCCTTTAGATGTGTGTGCATTATGCAATATATCAATCACATCAAATCCTCTAGATGTGTGTCCTCCACATATCTCTCCCTGTAGAGGTGGGTCCCGTATCACTTGGCATTTCACATCAATTCATATCATATGAGAACTGCGGCGACACATATCATCATCATATTTGCATGTAGCACATCATGCATCATCATGAGCATAAGCTCCTCATATTATATATACAGTGGTTTGTACATTCATAGCATAAAATACATCAATAATACCAGTATATTTTTGCAAAGCCAAAATAATCACATCATTCAATTTTTGTACATGTCTAATCCATTACTTTGTAAAATATTAGTAATCACATATAATTATAGCAGATACCCAATTGTATAACAAAATTTCATTTTTGTCTTATTTTTCCAAATAATGCAATATATCCATAATTTTTATATTCTAATAAATTATAAAAATTATAATAAATGGCTTACTTACCTCAGTACGCTAATTTCAAACTGTAAATAAGCTATGTGGACATCCGGTTACCTACAGCATTAATTTTCATAATTAAATCTCAAAAATTGGAACAATGCAGCATCCCCTAAGGTCTACCCAGTCTAATCCTGGGCGCAACTTTAGGCTCGAATATCTCTCCATATATAAGCCCGAATAGGGAAATAAAAATATCCCGAGAAACTAGAATCAACGCCGAATCGGGCCATATTTTTATTTCTCCATTTCCGACCCAATACATGGCCCAAAACGTAGCCCCAAAATAGCTCAAGAGCTGGCCCAATAGGGCCCAAAGGGGGACGGCCCGGCCCACTGAGCCGTCTCCCTCCTCCCGCCTCCCCTGTTTCACCCGAACAGGGGAGGGAGCCATGCCGGTGGCCAGGGCTACCACCGGCCAATTCCTGGGCGGTCCGGCTGCCGACGACCGGGCCCAAGCCGGCCGCCGCCGCGGCCGCCTCCCTCTCCCTCTCTTTCTCCCTCAATTTCTCTCCTTCTCTCTTTCGATCGTCCGCGGCTTGGAACCGCGCCGGTGGCATGACCGGCCACCACGGCCGGCCGGATCCTCACCGAACGGTCGCCAGCCGCCGTGAGGCCTCCTGGCCGATGCCCAGGCCCAGCGAGGCATCGGGCACTCCACCGGGCCCGAACCAAGCCGTGAACCAGCTGTTGGGCCTGGTGTGGTGCTATCAAGGCCCAGGTGGGCTAACTTGTATTGGGCTGGGTTTGAGTCCAAGGGTTGAGATTAAATCAAGTCACGGGTGTACACGGGCTTGGGGATTAGTTTAATCTCATTGGTTTAGTCCATGGGAGTTTTTTGTTGAGTCTGGGCCTGGCCCACTTCGTGGATGTATTTAAACTCTAGTCTCTAGGGTTTGGATGGAATAGAGAACGGATTCTTTTCTTCCAAAAATTCCCTTCTCTCATCATAGGGCGGCAGCCCTTTCTTTCTCCTCCCCATCTTCCTCCTTTTCAAGGTCTAAACCTAACAGGATTAGAAATCCTTAGTTCTAGTTCTTGTTGAACGGGGAATCCCATTGCTATTCATCAAGGTCTAAACCTAACAGGATTAGAAATCCTTAGTTCTAGTTCTTGTTGAACGGGGAATCCCATTGCTATTCATCAAGGTCTAAACCTAACAGGATTAGAAATCCTTAGTTCTAGTTCTTGTTGAACGAGGAATCCCATTGCTATTCATCAAGGTCTAAACCTAACAGGATTAGAAATCCTTAGTTCTAGTTCTTGTTCAACGGGGAATCCCATTGCTATTCATCAAGGTATAAACCCTAACAAGTGGTATCAGAGCTTGGTTCAAGGAGTAATCTGGAGGCCTTCAAGGAGTTGAAATAATTTCAACAAAATCTCGTCAAGGTACTTCTCTATTTTATAAAATTTATTTTTGTGCTAGTTTTGAAATTGGCCATGGGGAGTAGCATAAAATTAGAGGTTGAGAAGTTTGATGGGAAGGGAAGTTTCTCCATGTGGAAAGTCCGGGTAGAGGACCTCCTTGTGCAGCAGGGTTTAGATCTGGTTTTGGAGGAAAGGCCAGATGGGATGACAGACAAGCAGTGGATTTCATTGGAGAAGAAGACATGTTCAATGATCAGGGGCTGTCTGGCGGATTCAGTCCTCTATTCAGTGCTGGAGGAGAAGACCCCGAAGGGACTCTGGACGAAGTTGCACACCCTCTATATGGGGAAGAATATGTGCAACAAGTTGATGTTGAAGAAGCGCCTCTACAGCCTTCGGATGTCAGAAGGTGGAGATGTGCTGGGTCACATCCAGATATTCAACCAGATGAGCAATGAACTTCTGAATGTCGGGGTCAAGATGGAGGAAGAAGATAAAGCACTTCTGCTTTTATGTTCAATGCCCACGTCTTATGACTCATTGGTCACAACACTGCTCTATGGGAAGGAGACATTAATTTATGAAGATATTGTCTCGGTGCTTCGGACGAATGAGCAGAGGGAGAAGATGACCAAGGAAGCTGTTCCCCAGGAGGGTCTATCAGTTGGGGAAAGGACAGGCAAAGGTAGGGGCAGGGACAGAAGTAAGTCTGGAGGACGATCAAAGTCCAGGAAAGGCAAGAGAGAGCTGAAGTGCTATAAGTGTGGAGAGGTAGGACATTTTAAGAAGAATTGTCCTAAGTGAAAAAATCAGAAGGGAGAAAAAGGAGGATCTGAGTCTGTGAGTACAGTTGCAGATCAGGAGGTGGAGGATGATCTCTTGGTTGTATCAGATGATCACAGGCACAGCACAGAGATGTGGACCTTGGATTCAGCCTGTTCTCATCATTACACTCCCAACCGGTCGTGGTTCAGTACTTACACAGAGGTTGAGGAGGGGAATGTGACTCTTGGAGATAATCACCCTTGCAAGGTGGCAGGTATTGGCACAGTGAGGGTGAGGATGTTTGATGGTATGGTGCGCACTCTTACCAGTGTGAAGCATGTTCCAGAACTCAAGAAGAATCTGGTATCACTGGGATACTTGGAGCGGACTGGATACAGCTTCAGCAGTCGTGCCAGGAGTGGAGTTCTGAACATCTCCAATGGAGCCATGGTGGTGATGAGAGGGAGGAGGCTGGAAAATAATCTATACAAGATGGAGGGCTCTGTGATGACTGTGAAATCTGAGGTGGCAGCTGTGGAGCAAGATCCCCGGGATGTGTACAGGATGTGGCATTACCGCCTGGGCCACATGGGAGACAAGGGGATGAAAGAACTGAGCAAGAGAGGTCTGCTTCCAGACTTGAGTAGCGGAGATATGGAGATCTGTGAGCCTTGTCAGATGGGAAAGCAGAGGAGAGTACAGTTCTCAGTCAGCACAGCTAGGAGTGCTGAACCCCTGGAGTTAGTACACACAGATGTCTGGGGACCAGCCCCAGACTCTGCAAGGAATGGGGCCAGATACTTTATGACCCTGATAGATGATTTCTCAAGGAAGCTGTGGATCTACTTTATGAAGGAGAAATCAGAGGTCTTCACCAAGTTCAAAATCTGGAAGGCTGAGGTGGAGAAGGAGCAGGGTAAAAGTGTGAAGTGTCTGAGGTCTGATAATGGCGGGGAATACACCAGCAGGGAGTTCCAGATTTTTTGTGAGGAGTGGGGCATCAGAAGGCACTTCTCGGTGATGGGAACTCCTCAACAGAATGGGGTGGCTGAGAGGATGAACAGAACACTATTGGAAAAGGCAAGATGCTTAAGGCTGCAGGCAGGGCTTCCAAAGATGTTCTGGGTTGACGCAGTAGATGCAGCTAGCTACTTGGTCAATCGGTCACCGCACACCAGGTTAGATGGAGACATTCCAGAGGAGATATGGTCTGGAAGGAAGACAAGCCTAAACCATCTAAGGGTGTTTGGATGCACAGCATATGTGCATGTTGGAGCTGGGGAGCGGAGTAAGTTGGATGCCAGGTCTAAGAAGATGGTGTTCCTAGGCTACCCGCGAGGAGTCAAGGGGTATCGGCTATGGGACCCCTTGGAGAAGAAGGTTATCATCAGCAGAGATGTAACCTTTGATGAGAGCTCAATCCTCCAGAACAGAAGTGGCATGGATGCACAGCAGGGACTACAGGAGGTAGAACACGGTAACACTAGTCAGACAACCTCCTATACAGTTGTGCCATTTGCTAGTGGACCAGGAGGATTTGAGATTCAGGTGGAGAGGACTGACAGAGGGGGTAGAAGCCAGGGAGTTCAGCAGGATGCAGCTGAACAGGGGACTGATACTGGGATCGCACAGCAAAGGCCCAGGAGGAACGTGCGACCACCAGTTCGATACGGCTTCGAGGATTCGTTGTCATATGCCCTGGTGACAGCAAATGGAGACCCTTTCACCTATGAAGAGGCTATGGAAAGTCAGGATAGAGATAGTGGATCCATGCTATGGCAGAGGAAATGCAGTCTCTTCACAGCAATAATACGTGGCAGGTGGTCCAGCTGCCACAAGGAAAGAAACCCATTGGTTGTAAATGGGTTTATCAGCGCAAGGAAGGAGCTTTAGAACAAGAGGGTATCAGGTATAAGGCAAGACTAGTGGCCAAAGGATACTCTCAGAAAGAAGGCATCGATTATGGTGAGATATTTTCTCCAGTTGTCAGGCACACTTCCATCAGACTATTATTGAGTATTGTAGCAGCTCAGGACTTGGAGCTGGAGCAGATGGATGTGAAGACAGCATTCCTCCATGGTCATTTGGAGGAGAGCATCTACATGGAGCAGCCACCAGGGTTTAGAGAACCAAGATCAGATGGGAAAGTCTGTTTGCTGAAGAAATCTCTGTATGGGCTGAAGCAGTCGCCGAGGCAGTGGTACAAGAGATTTGACACTTATGTTAGGAGCATTGGACTTTTCAGGTGTGAGTATGATTCTTGTGTGTATGTTAAATCTCTGGATGATGGGTCTAGGATGTACTTACTCTTGTATGTAGATGACATGCTGATAGCATGCAAGAGTGAGAAGGCTGTACAGGAACTGAAGATAGCTTTGTCTCGGGAGTTTGAGATGAAGGATCTGGGGCCAGCCAGGAAGATCCTAGGGATGGAAATCATCAGAGATAGATCCAAAGGTGTGCTGCATCTGAGTCAGGGTGGCTACATTAAAAAGATTCTGGAGCGATATGGGATGAAGGATGCCAAACCGACAGCACTACCTTTGGCAGCACATTTTTCCTTATCGAAGACCATGTCACCACAGACTGAGGTGGAGGCTCAGGAGATGGAGAAGGTACCATATGCTTCTGGTGTTGGGAGCCTTATGTATGCCATGGTATGTTGTAGGCCAGACATAGCCCATGCAGTGAGCCAGGTGAGCAGGTTCATGGCGCACCCTGGCAGGGAGCACTGGCGAGCACTAAAGGGAATCTTCAGGTACTTGGTAGGTACAGTTGGGGTTGGTATTTGCTATGGACAGCAAGAAGGTGCTGAGAGATCCAACTTATCCAAGGAGGCTCGTGGGCAGTTATATGGGTATGTGGATGCAGACTTTGGTGGAGATGTGGACACTAGGAGATCCACAACAGGCTTTGTGTTCAGCCTGTTTGGTGGTCCAGTATCGTGGAGATCATGTCTGCAGCCCATCACAGCCTTATCTACCACGGAGGCAGAATACATAGGTATCACAGAGGCAGCAAAGGAAGCTCTTTGGCTGAAGGGCTTGATGCTGGAGATGGGACTTGATCAGAAGGTTGTCCAGGTGCATAGTGACAGCCAGAGTGCTCTGATGCTTGCGCAGAATGCAGTCTATCATGCCAGGACGAAGCACATTGACCTCAGATACCACAGGATCAGAGAGCTGGTGGAAGATGGTGAGGTGGAGCTGGTGAAGGTATACACCAAAGAAAATCCAGCAGATGCACTGACTAAGGTTCTTCCACGGGACAGTTTTCAAAAGTGTATTTCGTTGTTAAAGCTGATGGACACAGTGGACGTGCTGAGGCCTTGAAAGCACCAAGGTGGAGATTGTTGGGCCTGGTGTGGTGCTATCAAGGCCCAGGTGGGCTAACTTGTATTGGGCTGGGTTTGAGTCCAAGGGTTGAGATTAAATCAAGTCACGGGTGTACACGGGCTTGGGGATTAGTTTAATCTCATTGGTTTAGTCCATGGGAGTTTTTTGTTGAGTCTGGGCCTGGCCCACTTCGTGGATGTATTTAAACTCTAGTCTCTAGGGTTTGGATGGAATAGAGAACAGATTCTTTTCTCCCAAAAATTCCCTTCTCTCATCATAGGGCGGCAGCCCTTTCTTTCTCCTCCCCATCTTCCTCCTTTTAAGGTCTAAACCTAACAGGATTAGAAATCCTTAGTTCTAGTTCTTGTTGAACGGGGAATCCCATTGCTATTCATCAAGGTCTAAACCTAACAGGATTAGAAATCCTTAGTTCTAGTTCTTGTTGAACGGGGAATCCCATTGCTATTCATCAAGGTCTAAACCTAACAGGATTAGAAATCCTTAGTTCTAGTTCTTGTTGAACGGGAATCTCATTGCTATTCATCAAGGTCTAAACCTAACAGGATTAGAAATCCTTAGTTCTAGTTCTTGTTCAACGGGGAATCCCATTGCTATTCATCAAGGTATAAACCCTAACACCAGCTTGGTTCTCGACCTTTCTCTCTGTTTCTCTCTCTCAATCTCTCTGTAATTCTCCCTTACCTGTGGCCGGCGCCGGAGGAGAGCTCGTGGAGAAGGAGGGGTGCTCCCCCCCTCCTTAAATTGCGGCGAGGGGAGGGTTATCCCCTCCCCTGTACCCATGTGAAGGGGGCATGTCGGCGCCCCCCTTCCTTGACTGGCTGCCGCACCCCCTTGTCACAGCCGTCAACAAAGGCGAAGGAAGGGGGCGGCGCCCCCTTCCTCCGTCAACAATGGCGGATCCTCACCATGTGAGGATCCGTCGGACGAACAGGGGTTCACATTCTTCCCTCCTTATAAAAATTTTTGCCTCGAAATTGATGTACTTCAAATAACATGGTGAGGATCCGTCGGACAAACATGGGTTTACATTCTTCCCTCCTTATAAAAATTTTGGCCTCGAAATTGGTATACTTCAAATAACATTTAGAATCCAACGCTTTGATCATATGATTAATCTTCTTTCCATTTACATATGCTATGTTACAAACAATTGAGGATATTTTTCTTTAATTTCTTCCTCAAGCTCCCAAGTAGCTTCCCTCTCAGAATGGTTACTCCACTGAACCTTGACATAAGGAATGCTACGCCGTCTTAAAACTTGATCCTTGCGGTCCACAATACGCACAGGATGCTCCTCATACGTTAGATCCTTCCTTAACTGCATGGGCTCAAACTATATCACATGGCTGGGTTTAGAAATGTACTTTCTCAACATAGATACATGAAATACATTGTGTACCCCAGAGAGTGTCGGAGGTAATGCCAGGCTATAAGCCACCTTCCCTACTTTGCTCAGAATCTCAAATGGTCCAATGTATCGTGGACTCAGTTTACTTCTAATCCCAAATCTCATCACATTTTTGGTTGGTGATATCTTCAAGAAGACATGATCTCAATTTGAAATTCTAGCTCCCTTCTTCTCACATCAGCATAGCTCTTCTGTTGGCTCTGAGCTGTGCACCTTCTCTACTGTCTGTCGAATCAGCTCAGGGCCCAACAATTTTCTCTCTCCCACATCATCCCAACATAAGGGAGATCTGCATTTTCTACCATACAAGGCCTCAAATGGAGCCATCTGGATACTGGCCTGGTAGCTGTTATTGTAAGCAAATTCCACTAAAGATAAGTGGTTGTCCCAAGCACCACCCAAGTCCATCACACAGGCTCGCAACATGTCCTCTAGGGTATGTATGGTTCTCTCAGACTGCCCATCTGTTTGGGGATGGAAGGCTGTGCTGAAGTTCAATTTGGTCCCCAGAGCTCTATGAAGACTCTTCCAGAATTGGGACACAAACCTACTATCCTTATCTGATACAATAGATACGGGAATACCATGAAGCTTCACAATTTGCTCAATATACATGTTGGCCAATCTCTCACTGGAGATCCCAACTCTGAATGGCAGGAAATGGGCTGACTTCGTCAATCTGTCTACAATGACCCATACCGCATCATTGTTCCGAGGGGTCTTAGGCAGACCAGTCACGAAGTCCATAGTGATCTTCTCCCATTTCCATTGTGGAATCATCAGAGATTGAAGGGGTCCCGTAGGCCATTGATGCTCAGCCTTCACTTGCTGACATACCAAACATTTGGCTACGTACTGAGCAATCTTGCTCTTCATTCCTTTCCACCAAAAGTTTTCTTTTAGGTCCTTGTACATCTTGGTACCTCCTGGGTGCACCGTGTAAGGAGAATAGTGGGCCTCCTTCAGAATCTCTGCTCTTAGTTCCACCACATTTGGCACACAGAGCCTACCATCAAATCTCAGGGATCCATCATCCATTATAGTAAATTCATTCTGAACCCCTGACTTCACGGCTTCTTTAATCTTTTGCAAGTCCAAGTCTTCTTTCTGGAAGGACTTGATCCTGTCTAGCAGAGTTGGTTGGAGTACAAGTGCTGCCGCAAGCCCATCGGACCATTGTACTCCCAATCCAACCTCCAACTTCTCAAGATCCCTCTGGATGTGAGGCTGAGAGGTGATCATAGAAGCTAACTCCGAGGAGGACTTCCTACTCAAGGCATCAGCTACCACATTGGCCTTCCCTGGATGATAGTGCAGGTTCAGGTCATAATCTTTTAGTAGCTCCATCCACCTCCTTTGCCTCAAGTTTAACTCCTTCTGAGTGAAGATGTACTTCAGACTTTTATGGTTTGTGTACACATCACATGCTTCTCCATATAAATAATGCCACCAGATCTTTAAGGCAAAAATCACAGCAGCCAACTCCAGGTCATGAGTTGGATAATTTTGCTCGTATGGCTTTAGCTGTCTGGAGGCATAAGCTATCACCTTCTCATTTTGCATCAGAACACATCCCAATCCCTTCCAAGAAGCATCCGTGTATAGAGTGAATCCTCCAGATCCTGATGGAAGGGTAAGGACGGGGCTGACACTAGGCATTGTTTCAGCTCCTGGAAACTTCTCTCACACTCCTCAGTCCAGTCAAACTTTGCTTTCTTTTGGGTCAAGCGAGTCAGGGGTAGAGTAATGCGAGAAAAGCCCTTCATGAATCTGCGATAATATCCTGCCAGCCCCATGAAGCTTCTGACTTCAGATACATTGGAAGGTCGACTCCAATTTACGACCGCCTCAATCTTCTTTGGGTCCACAGTTATGCCATTTTTAGATATTACGTGACCCAAGAATGATACTTGGCTCAACCAGAAGTCACATTTCTACAACTTGGCATAAAGCTTTTTCTCTCGAAGGGTTTGCAGAACAATCTTCAGGTGGTCCATATGCTCCTCCTGGCTTTTAGAATACACCAGGATGTCATCAATGAACACCACCACAAACTGGTCTAAGTATGGCTTAAAGATTCTGTTCATCAAGTCCATGAATGCTGCCGGGGCATTAGTTAACCCGAAACGGCATCACCAAGAACTCGTAGTGGCAGTACCTAGTCCTGAATGCTTAGGCACATCTCCAGCCTGGACCTTGAGTTGATGGTATCCTGACCGAAGGTCAATCTTCGAGAATACCCGAGCTCCTTGGAGTTGATCGAACAGATCATCGATCCTTAGCAAGGGATACTTGTTCCGCACTGTTACCTTATTGATTTCTCGGTAATCAATGCAGAGCCGAAGACTCCCATCTTTCTTTTTGACAAATAATACTGGAGCACCCCAAGGAGAGACACTCGGTCTGATAAATCCCCGGTCTAGGTGCTCTTGCAATTGGTTCTTCAACTCTTTTAGTTCAGCTGGGGCCATACGATAAGGGGCCTTGGATATAGGTCCAGTGCCAGGGACCAAATCAATGGTGAACTCCACTTCCCGGTCTGGAGGTAATTCGGTCAAATCATCCGGGAAGATGTCAGGAAACTCCATAGCCACTGGAATATCCTCCAACTTCACCTCTTCCTGCTGAAGGTCCTTGACCACAGCAAGAAACCCTTGGCTACCTTTCTTCAAATATTTGGTAGCCTGCAGTGCTGATACAAACACTAAGGCCAAGCGTTCCTGGCTTCTAGTAAAACTGAATTCAGGCTGATTAGGGATTTTGAAGATCACCATTTTCCTAAATAGTCTACCGAAGCATGATAGGATGCCAACCAGTCCATCCCAAGAATAACATCAAAGGACTTTAGTGGAAGGACGATCAGATCAGCCTCCAGCCTCTTGTCGCCCACGTTGATCTGGCAGGATCTGCATACAGACTCCACCCTCATAACATCTCCATTTGGGAATGCAATGAGCAACTCTTGTTCTAGGGGAACGGGTGTCAATGATGCATTATTGGCAAGATAAACATCAGATATAAACAAATGCGTGGCACCCGGATCTACTAAAGTCTGAGCATAAGTGTTGCCTACTTTAATTGTCCCTGATCACAAAGTTTAGTTGTCTTAGATGTCATATAGCGGATCCTATTAATCCTTCATGATCAATGCATTATATCGCATACGAACGAAATAATCTTAAAGGAGTACTTAAGTAACAGGTATACCTGCCACAACGGAGTTTGAAGCGGCAGCATCCTGTTGGGTGAGGGTGAAGACCCTTCCCTGGGTCCTCGGCTGCTGCGGCTGGTTCATCCCTAGATTTGGAGAAGACAGCTGCTCCCTCCGAAGGGGACAAGTTGCCATCTTGTGATCCACTTTTCCACATATGAAGCAGGCACCTCTCGGCCCACGGCACTACCTGCCCGGGTGGAAGTTCCTGCAGTGAGGGCAACGGGTTTCCTTACCCTTCGGTCCTGTGGAGGGCTGATATGTATCTTTCTTCTTAGCCTACCCCGAAAACTAGCCCGAAGGAGACCCCTTCCTCTTCCTCTTTAGCTCCCACTCCTTCTGGTTCCTATTCATATCTCTTTCGATCACCAGGGCTTTGCTCACTACAACACAATATGTGGAGAGCTCAAATGCATTGACTGCTTGCCTCAGTTTGGGTTGCAGTCCTTCAGTGAACCTGGTGATCTTGGCTCTCTCAGTGGTCACTATTTCCGGAGCAAACCGGGCTAGCCTAGTGAACTCGGCTTCGTACTGGGCCATAGAGAGATTCTTCTGTTCCAGCTCTAGAAACTCCGACTCCATCTGCCTTTGCACACTACTGAAAAAGTATTTGTTGAAAAAGGTCTCCTTGAACTCCCTCCAGGAAACAGCCTGTCCACCCAATCGCTGCTCCATATGCAACCACCAATCATATGCCTCCCCTTGAAGGAGGTAGGTGGCAAATCTAATTCGCTCCTCCTCCTGGCTACCATGGGCCATGAAGGCCTTCTCCATCTCCCTCATCCATCCCTCAGCATCAGGGATTGGTGGATCCAGAGAAGGGAGCAGGGGCTAAGCTTTTAAACTCAGCAAAGCTCCGACCCCCTCCTTGCCAGGGTTGCGGCGGAGCGGGCTGGACTGGTGGTTTAGGTTCGACTCGCGGGTTTTGCTGAGTAGGAGGGATGGGCTGAGCAGGCACCGCTTGTTGGATCTGCTGCTGCATAGCCTGCACCATTTCCACCAGGGCCTGAAGTATCTCAGTCTGGCGCTGTTGCTGACCATTACCAGCCACATTGATGGAACCAGAACCTCCAGAAGTTTGCTGGCCTCCCTGCTGGCCAGAGTTACCAGCCTGGGAACCTTCAACTTGTTGCATACTTCTAGTGTGATCAGGCATGACTATTCCCTGCCAAGTTTGGTTCCAATCAATATCTTTACAACCCTTAAGTTTTCAAAACATATTTATTAGAAAAATTATATCTTCTTAGAGTTGTTATCCTCCCAGTGTCATCCTACTATTTTGCCTAGTTTCATCTTATGTTTGTCCCTAAGATCAAACCTAGGCTCTGATACCACATTAGCTGTCACGCCCCAGACCATATATTGGATCTAGGGGTGGCAACCCGCTGCATGCCTGGCATGCAAGGCGTCCCGAATATAACATTTAATACCAGAAAGGGTAATAACTATATATCCAAATTAAATGGTTCTTAATACAAATCATAATCATAGGTTTTAGCCTACATGCCCATCATACATAAGTCACTAGGATTACAACAAAATGTTGGATCTTAGTTTCCTCTGAATGAAGCTCCAACTACCCCAGATTTCATTCTTCAGTCCTGTGGCTCTGAAAAACATTGTAAGATTTATATGAGCTTACACTCAATAAGTAAGCCTACTATATAACCATTTCGTCAAGATATTATCAAACCATATTTTCATATATAAAACTTCCAATTTCAAATACAATCATCATGTTATCAAAACATGTATATCATTAGCTCAAATAATTTTGGAAGCTTAATTAAATAATAAATGCTAAAATATGCAATGTAAACAAACCCACTGTATTCATATAATTATTATTTTCTTATGTGTCCCACGGCCCTACAACACCCATCTGGTGCATCACTCTTTAATGTCCCCTAAGAGGAAGGGTCCTGGTACCAACGTTATGCCATATATCATAATCAATCACAATACATCCTTTAGATGTGTGTGCGTTATGCAATATATCAATCACATCACATCCTCTAGATGTGTGTCCTCCACATATCTCTTCCTGTAGAGGTGTGTCCCGTATCACTTGGCATTTCACATCGTTTCATATCATATGAGAACCGTGGCAACACATCATCATCATATTTGCATGTAGCACATCATGCATCATCATGAGCATAAGCTCCTCATATTATATATACAGTGGTTTGTACATTCATTGCATAAAATACATCAATAATACCAATATTTTTGCAAAGCCAAAATAATCACATCATTCAATTTTTGAACATTTATAATCCATTACTTTGCAAAATATTAGTAATCGCATATAATTATAGCAGATACCCAATTGTATAACAAAATTCCATTTTGTCTTATTTTCCAAATAATGCAATATATCCATAATTTTTATATTCTAATAAATTATAAAAATTATAATAAATGGCTTACTTACCTTAGTACGCTAATTCCAAACTGTAAATCAGCTATATGGACATCCAGTTACCTACAGCATTAATTTCCACAATTAAATCTCAAAAATTAGAACAATGCAGCATCCCCTAAGGTCTACCCAGTCTAATCCTGGGCCCAACTTTGGGCTCGAATATCTCTCCATATATAAGCCTGAATGGGGAAATAAAAATATCCCAAGAAACTAGAATCAATGCCGAATCGGGCCATATTTTATTTTTCCATTCTCGATCCAATACATGGTCCAAAACGCAGCCCCAAAACAGCTCGAGAACCGGCCCAATAGGGCCCAAAGGGGGACGGCCCAGCCCGCTGAGCCGTCTCCCTCCTCCCGCCTCCCCTGTTTCACCCGAACAGGGGAGGGAGCCATGCCGGCGGCTAGGGCCACCGCCGGCCAATTCCTGGGCGGTCCGGCTGCCGGCGACCGGGCCCAAGCCGGCTGCCACCGCGGCCGCCTCCCTCTCCCTCTCTTTCTCCCTCAATTTCTCTCCTTCTCTCTTTCGATCGTCCGCGGCTTGGAACCGTGCCGGTGGCACGACCGGCCACCAGGGCCGGCCGGATCCTCACCGGACGGTCGCCAGCCGCCGGTGAGGCCTCCTGGCCGACGCCCAGGCCCGGCGAGGCATCGGGCACTCCGCCGGGCCCAAACCAAGCCGTGAACCGGCTTGGTTCTTGCCCTTTCTCTCTGTCTCTCTCTCTCAATCTCTCTGTAATTCTCCCTTACCTGTGGCCGGCGCCGGGGGAGAGGTCGTGGAGAAGGAGGGGTGCTCCCCCCCTCCTTAAATACCGGCGAGGGAAGGGTTATCCCCTCCCCTGTACCCATGTGAAGGGGGCGTGTCGGCGCCCCCTTCCTTGACTGGCTGCGGCACCCCCTTGTCGCAGCCGTCAACAAAGGCGGAGGAAGGGGGCGGTGCCCCCCTTCCTCCGTCAACAATGGCGATCCTCACCATGTAAGGATCCGTCGGACGAACAGGGGTTCATAGAAGCGCTCGCCAAGGTCACCGAGAGTAAGGTGAGGTCCTTCTTTTGGAAATCTATAATATGCTGGTTCGGGCTCCCCCATACCCTGGTTACCGACAATGGCCGGTAGTTCGAAAATGCACCCTTCCGAGGATTCTGCACCGAGCTCGGCATCCATCAGCGGTTCACTTCCATTGGGTACCCTCAGACCAACGGAAAAGGTAACCAACCGCATCATTCTCCAAGGACTAAAATCCCGGCTTGATGACTACAAGGGGCGCTGGGTAGAGGAGCTTCTCAATGTACTATGGGCCTACCATACGATGCCACAAGCCCCCACTGGAGAGACTCCCTTCAGCCTCGTCTTCGGATCCGAAGCAGTCATCCCTGTGGAGATTGGAGCCCCAAGCCCCAGAGTGGAGGCTTACAACGAGGAAGACAATCCTAACCAGTTGAGGGCTAACCTCGACCTAGTGGAAGAGGTACGGGACCGAGCACGACTCTGGATGGCAGCCTACCGATAACGAGCGGCTAGATATTACAACGCTCGCATCCGCCCAAGGACCTTCTTGCCGAGGGACCTCGTCATTCGTTGAGATGAAATCTCAAAACCGATGGAAGAGGGCAAGCTAGCACCGAACTGGGAAGGACCCTACCGGATCACCGAGGCACTCCGCCACGGAGCATACAAAATAGAAGAGATGGACAAAAAGTCGCTCCCGCGGACGTAGAACGCCGATAACCTCCATCAGTATTATCAGTAGCGTACTCTTTCTTTACAAGAAATTTTGCGATTGTATTCTCTTAGGGCTCCCGCCCCGCACTTGAAACTAATAAACAGAGGTTTAAGCATCTCAGCTTCTCAACAAAAAGCCCGAGGCCAGACTCGGCATGGAAAGCCCAGTGTACCACTGGCAGACCGATGTATCATTGGCTCTCAACAAAAAACCCAATGTACCATTGGCATCGAAGACCCGATGTACCATCGGATTCAAAAAAGCCCGAGGCCAGACTCGGCATGGAAAGCCCAGTATACCACTGGCAAACCGATGTACCATCGGCTCTCAACAAAAGCCCAATGTACCATTGGCATCGAAGACCCGATGTACCATCGAATTCAAAAAAGCTCGAGGCCAGACTCGGCATGGAAAGCCCAGTGTACCACTGGCAGACGGATGTACCATTGGCTCTCAACAAAAAGCCTAATGTACCATTGGCATCGAAGACCCGATGTACCATCGGATTCAAAAAAGCCTGAGGCCATACTCGGCATAGAAAGCCCAGTATACCACTGGCAGACCGATGTACCATCAGCTCTCAATAAAAAGCCCAATGTACCATTGGCATCAAAGACCCGATGTACCATCGGATTCAAAAAAGCCCAAGGTCAGACTCGGTATGAAAAGCCCAGTGTACCACTGGCAGACCGATGTACCATTGGCTCTCAACAAAAAGCCCAATGTACCATTGGCATCGAAGACCCGATGTACCATCGGATTCAAAAATGCCCGAGGTTAGACTCGGCATGGAAAGCCCAGCGTACCACTGGCAGATCGATGTACCATTAGCTCTCAACAAAAAGCCCAATGTACCATTGGCATCGAAGACCCGATGGACCATCGGATTCAAAAAAGCCCAAGGCCAGACTCGGCATGGAAAGCCCAGTGTACCACTGGGAGACCGATGTACCATCAGCTCTCAACAAAAAGCCCAATGTACCATTGGCATCGAAGACCCGATGGACTATTGGATTCAAAAAAGCCCGAGGCCAGACTCGGCATGGAAAGCCCAGTGTACCAATGGTAGACCGATGTACCATTGGCTCTCAACAAAAAGTCCAATGTACCATTGGCATCAAAGACCCGATGTGCCATCGGATTCAAAAAAGCCCGAGGCCAGACTTGGCATGAAAAGCCCAATGTACCATTGGCATCGAAGACCCGATGTACTATCAGATTCAAAAAAGCCCGAGACCAGACTCGGCATGGAAAGCCCAGTGTACCACTGGCAGACCAATGTACCATCGGCTCTCAACAAAAAGCCCAATGTACTATTGGCATCGAAGACCCGATGTACCATCGGATTCAAAAAAGTCCGAGGCCAGACTCGGCATGGAAAGCCTAGTGTACCACTGGCAGACCGATGTACCATCGGCTCTCAACAAAAGCTCAATGTACCATTGGCATCGAAGACCCGATGTACCATTGGATTCAAAAAAGCCTGAGGCCAGATTCGGCATGGAAAACCCAGTGTACCACTGGCAGACCGATGTACCATCGACTCTCAACAAAAAAGCCCAATGTACCATTGGCAATGAAGACCCGATGTACCATTCGATTCAAAAAAGCCCGAGGTCAGACCCGGCATGAAAAGCCCAATGTACCATTGGCATCGAAGACCCGATGTACCATCGGATTCAAAAAAGCCCAAGGCCAGACTCGGCATGGAAAGCCCAGTGTACCACTGGCAGACCGATGTACCATCGGCTCTCAAAAAAAGCCCAATGTACCATTGGCATCGAAGACCCGATGTATCATTGGATTCAAAAAAGCTCGAGGCCATACTCGGCATGGAAAGCTCAGTGTACCACTGGCAGACCGATGTACCATCGGCTCTCAATAAAAAGCCCAATATACCATTGGCATCGAAGACACGATATACCATCGGATTCAAAAAAAGACTGAGGCTAGACTCGGCATGGAAAGCCCAGTATACCACTGGCAGACCAATGTACCATCGGCTCTCAACAAAAAGCCCATTGTACTATTGGCATCGAAGACCCGATGTACCATCGGATTCAAAAAAGCCCGAGGCCAGACTCAGCATGGAAAGCCCAGTATACCACTGACAGACCGATGTAACATCGGCTCTCAATAAAAAAGCCCAATGTACCATTGGTAATGAAGACCTGATGTACCATCGGATTCAAAAAAGCCCGAGGCCAGAGTCGGCATGGAAAGCCCAGTGTACCATTGGCAGACCGATGTACCATTGGCTCTCAATAAAAAAGCCCAATGTACCATTGGCAATGAAGACCCGATGTACCATCAGATTCAAAAAAGCCCGAGGCCAGACTCGGCATGAAAAGCCCAAGTCATCCTTGGCGGTCCAAGACCAATGTTCCATCGATGCTCAAAAGCCCAAGTCATCCATAGCAGTCTGAGGCTGGTGTTCCGTCAGCCCCTAGAAGCCCAAGTTTTCATCAGCACTCAACTCCGAGGCTAATGTTCCATCAGCCCCCAGAGGTCCGAATCCTTGGGGTGGACGCGGCCCCAGTTTCGACCTTGGTGTTCCCGGAGGTCCGGTCCTACATGGCTAAGTCATTTGCGAGTGGGGAGAGGCTGCCCCTCGGTGCTGACGAAGCCCCTAGGGGTCCCACGTCAGCGACCCAAAGGTCCAAAAGATAACAGTGCAGTTGGTCAAAAACAATTTCATTAATGAAAAAATTACACTTCATTGATATCGGTGTTTACAAAATGCCGATCAAATCAGACTTAGTACAAAAATGAAAATGAAGAACTACAAAATCAAGGTCCGGCCGCGGGCTCGCCATCCGAGGCCTCATCAGGCTCCTGGTCCGGCTTGATATCCATGACCCGGGGGAGGTTCAAAACTCGGGCAACTTTCTTCTTGGCATCGACAAACCCCTGGACGTAGAAGTCTGTGTTAGCTTCAACCAGCTCGTGGGTGAAGTGCTCCAATGCCTTGAACTCCTCCATGGCCGCAACAACCCTGGCCTCGGCAGCAGCCTTCACCTCGGTGACTTGGGCCTCCTTCTCCGCCACCAGAGAGGCTGCTGCCGCCCTCTTGGCCTTCACCTCTTCCTCAGCCTGCTTCACCCGATCCTCAGCCTCCTGAATGGTCGAGTTCAGGTCGGCTATATGGAGGTTTCGGGCTTCAATTGTGCCCTCGGCCTCTGTGAGCTGGTTGAGCGCCGCCCGCCATCGGTCAGCCTCGGCCTCGGCTCTGCTCTCAGCCTCCTTTATTTTATCGGCGCACTCGGCCCTTACCAGTTCCAAGGCCTTCTCCACAGCCTCGGCCCGGGCCTGGGCATCCTAGGCATCCTACTGGACTTGGTGGGCAACCGCTTCCCCCTCACCGATGGCCTCCCGAGCAAGCATGACGGAGTTGGTCACCTGCACTTAGAGTGTCAGCTATGCAGATTGCTTAAGTGCATTAAACTAAGGGCAAGAAGAAAAAATACTTACTCGGACGAGAGCTGAGAAGATCTCCCGAAAGAACCTGTTCGCCCCCAGGGTTCGAAGCTCTTCTTGAATATTCGACTGAACGACGTAGGACATAAGTTGTTCAGCCTGGCGCCCATTGTTTATTAAGGAAAAGCTGCGAGGGATCAGCCTAGCCTGTTCCCCTCAGCGGTCCCGAAGTACTCCAGCTCGGCGTGCGGAGGGCTGCTCACCGGCATCTGCTCGGGGGGCGGGCTCGCCGCCCCTGATGGCCCTTCTGAAGGGAAAAAACAGTTTTTTCTATGCATAGGATCTCAAGGTGGAAAGCATGTAAATCGGTTTTAATATTCATATTGAATATTAATTAAAGCAAATTAACAGATCTGAAATTTAAGATTATTTATTTAAGTTTAAAACAGTACCTCTCATTGCGGAAGCTGTTGATAACGAAGGTAGCATATCTGATCTGCAGAGAGAAGTTCCCCTTCGTGCCTTGCAAAAGCCGCACGCGCCACTCCTCTATATCACATGCACGCCTGATGAATGCAGATAGAGGGTGGAATTCTTGAACAATGGAAGGAGAACTCTTCTCCCAAGAAGAGACAATCTCCAATTGGACTTCTTGCAGACTTTCTGTGATTGCAGAAGATCAGCTTTCACGAAAAAGTCTTTGTCTTTTTTTTTCTTACTTGTTCACACTTTTTTTATTCACATCGTAACCTTTTATATACGATGAAAAATTCCGCAATCAAAAAAAAATGTGAAAGAGCTCTTTAAAATGCCATTACATGAATCCCATCATGGCATTAAGCCCGCAGTCACCTCATCAATGCGTCCCTCAAACAGCGAGCCTAAGAGGAAATATAGAGTGATGGGACCTTTGAGCATCATCCCGTAACATAATCAATAACTCCGTTCCCAAGTTGTTATAATAAGTGGATGATGACAAACGAAAGATATTATCAATTAAAATTTCCTTTTGTTAACAGAATTGATCCAATCAATTCCGTTTGAAGTCCAAATTCAAATCCGAAAGAAGCTACTCGTAGCTTTTGAACCATACTTCATATTGTGCCTTGCCGAGCTCCAATCCGAAGTGATTTATGAATTTAAAATTTATAAATAAACTTTCTGAAGCTCTATTGGATATCCAGATCGAATCACTTCGAACCCGGATTCAAACCACTCTGTTATCAGACCAACCATTGGTCCATGGTTCAAATTAACTTTATTCCAGATTCATATAGTGTCCTAAAATTCTATTTGAGTTACTGACTAACTCAAATCACCCTCGAAGTAGGTGCTGCTGCTAATGTCTAGAGCTAGCTAGACATAGCCAGAACAAACCCCGTATGACCCATCTGATTGAGTCCCACTCAAATCAGTGATCACGCCTGCGTACAAGTCATCCGACTATGTGCGTGACTCCATAGGTTCAAACATAAGCCGGTAGCATATGAACGCTTCCTATACTAATCGATGTGACCATCTAGCCATGGTTCCCGACGTTCGGATAGATCGAATTTGCACAAGGAAACATTCTGGAACCCAGGCTATGGTTGCTGCATAATTCATCCCCTTGTCCTAGTACTCTGGGCGAATACGGAGTTAACTGCCAACTCCAAGTAAATCACCCAAGTATGTTTCAATGCAATGAATCTTGTGACACCTCGCAAAGATTACCTTGGCCAAGGTTTTGCTAAATTGAAACATAGTTCGAGCACTCTCTCTAACACTTAGAGTGGACAATCCCATCTTGACTCATCACTAGCCCAATAAGTACTTGACTGCACCCAGCAACCTTCCATCATCGGATTAGAAATCCGGGTGGTCCAGTGCCTAAGTACAGTGAGTTGCTTATCAAGTCAACATGATAGTCTCATGTCAAAGGGACACTTATACCCATTTCCTTTCTGTGAGTTGCTCCAGGCAGTTAACCACTCAACAGAGATGAGTCACTGTTCAGTGAAAGTACTCCTACACTCACCCGCATGTCATACCAGTGTTATACACTCCTTGGTTTAAGAGAACAAACCAACCCATATGACATACAATGACCTACACTTGATTACGTCATCGTCCTCGGTAACGACGTATCATTTGGCCGCGAACTTATTTAAGAGTTACTCAACAATTCCTCCATTGTCGAATACATGTAACTCTAAGGACTACAACATATTGGAATTCTACTGGAAGATGTAAACTATATGCTGTATGGCCAAAATTCACTTTTATTTATTGAATAAATTATGTTCATATACATCAACTCATAACCGTCTACAAGCTAGACGATTGGCTGTAGGACACATTTCCTAACAACTCCCACTTGAACTATAGCAATCGGAACAGTATCTAATACCCATCTTCCACTTGTGTTCATTGAACTCCTTGATTCCGAGTGCTTTAGTCATTGGGTTAGCTAGGTTTTCCTTTCTCTCGATCTTCTGAAGGTATATGTCACCTCGTTCCATGATCTCTCGTACAAGGTGATAGCGGTGCAACACATGCTTGGTTCGGTGATGCGACTTTGGCTCCTTGGCTTGGGCAATTACTCCCGTGCTGTCACAGTATACTAGGACGGGACTCTCCAGGGCAGGTACCACTCACAGCTCACCCAAGAACTTTCGTATCCATACAGCTTCCTTTGCTGCATCTGATGCTGCAATGTATTCAGCCTCGCATACTGAATCTACCACTGTGTTCTGCTTAGAACTTTTCAGCAAATCGCTCCTCCATTGAGGGTAAAGATAAATCCATATATGCTTTTGTTGTCATCTCTATCTGACTGAAAACTGGAGTCAGTGTACCATACTAGTTTTAAGTCAGGTTCTCCATAAATGAGCCATTGGTCCTTAGTATTTCTCAAATACTTAAGGATGATTTTTACCACCTTCCAATGTGCTTCACCTGGGTTAGACTGGTACCTACTCACTATCCTAGTGAGTGTGCCACATCTGGTCTTGTACATGTCATAGCATACATGATAGAACCCACTGCTAAGGCATACGGAATTCTACTTATGTACTCTTTCTCCTCAGGAGTTGTCGCACAATCCTTCTTGGAGAGAGTAATTCCATGGCCTATCGGAAGATAGCCCCTTTTTGAATTATCCATGCTGAATCTCTTCAGCACAGTCTCAATGTACTTTAACTAGGACAATCCCAGCAGCTTCTTAGATCTATCTCTATAGATCTTCATCCCTAGGATGTAAGAAGCTTCTCCCAGGTCTTTCATGGAGAACTGAGACAGCAACCAAACCTTTATTCCCTGTAGTGCAGGGATGTCATTCCCAATCAAGAGAATGTCATCCACATACAGTACAAGAAATACAACTATGGAACCATTTGCCCACTTATACACGCAGGGTTCTTCTCTGTTTTAATGAAGCCATAAGTCTTGATACATTTATCAAAACGTTTATTCCAACTCCGAGAAGCTTGCTTGAGTCCATAGATGGACTTATGAAGCCTGCATACTTTTGACTCGTCTGTGGATATGAACCCTTCAGGTTGTATCATATACACCTCCTCTTCGAGCTCTCCATTTAGAAAAGCCATTTGGACATCCATTTGCCAGATCTCATAGTCAAAATGTGCAGCTAGAGCAAGCATAATCCGAATTGACTTGAGCATTGCTACAGGGGAAAAAATCTCATCATAGTCAATACCATAACGCTGACTATACCCCTTAGCAACTAGACGGGCTTTATAGGTCTCACCTTCCCATCTGCATCTCGTTTCCTCTTGAAAATCCATTTACACCCTATGGGTTTTACCCCTTCAGGTGGATCAACTAGTGTCCATACACTATTGATCTCCATGGATTCCATTTCAGACTTCATGGCATCTAGCGCATCCATATAGGTGATTGGGTCTTCATCATTCTCATCGAGTTCGATGGGATCCCCGTCACGGACCAAGAAATCGAAGTATCTGTTCGGCTGACGTGGTACTCTACCAAATCTCCTTAATGGTACCTCAGCGGGCACTGGGTTTGAACCATTCAAAGCCGGTTCCATAGCGGTTTCTGAGTGTAAAGGTACTTCTCCTTGTCGAACTTCATTAAGTTCAACATTAGCCTTAGTACTTCCAGTAAGATACTCCTTTTCTAAAAAGGTGGCTCTCATACTGAAGAACAACTTTTTCTCTTCAATTTGGTAGAAGTAGTATTCTTTAGACTCCTTAGGATATCCAACAAAGATGCATTTGTCAGACCTTGGTCCTAGCTTGTCTGTCAACAATCTCTTGACATAAGCTGGACACCCCCAGACCCTAAGGTGTGTGAGCACTGGCTTACGCCCCGTCCATATCTCATATGGAGTTTTAGCAACAGATTTACTAGGGACCCTGTTAAGAATGTAATAGGCCGACTCAAGTGCATAGTCCCAAAAGTAGATAGGCAAACTAGCAAAGCCCATCATGGACCGAATAATATCTAATAGGGTTTGATTCCTCCTTTCAGATACACCATTTAACTGGGGTGTCCCTGGAGGTGTCCATTGAGAGAGAATCTCATTCTTCTTTAGATATGTCAAAAACTCATTAGAAAGGTATTCACCTCTCGATCTGACCAAAGGATTTTAATATATTTTCCAATTTATTTTTCTACCTCACTACGATATCGTTTGAACATTTCAAACGATTCAGATTTGTGTCTCATTAGGAAGACATAACCAAACCTAGAGTTGTCGTCTGTAAATGTAATGAAATAGCTAAACCCTCTCATAAAGTCAGTATTCATAGGTCCACAAACATCCGTATATATGAGGCTAGAATCTCTTTGGCTCTTTACCTTTTCCTGTAAAAGGTGACTTGGTCATTTTCCCAAGAAGACAGGATTCACAAGTTTTAATTGATTCACAATCAATGTCATTGAGGATGCCCTCTCTGACTAACTTGTTTATCCTGTTCTTGTTTATATGACCTAGCCTACAGTGCCAAAGGTATGAGTCATCGACATCATCTATTTTAGGGTGTTTGTTTGAAGTGCATAATACATTAACAGGCTGTGATAGAAGGTAAATTCCATTGCTCAATTGTTCACACATCACTGGTACATCATTCATAATGATATTTAAAATATCTTTCTTTATTAAAAAATCATATCCTTCAATAGCCAACTGGCCTACAGAAATGACATTAAATAAAAATGCAGGACAATAGTGACATTCACTAAGCAATATTTTATTAAATTTAAAATAAAGCTCCACGACTCCCAACGCCAGTACTGGAACTCGGCTTCCATCACCCACGTTTAGGAATCTTTCACCTTCTTTGAATCTTCTACTAATTCGAAGCCCCTGCAAATAATTGCAAATATGAATTGGACTCCCGGTATCTAATACCCAATTAGTAGTATCATAGATAGAAAAATTACAAGGTGTTATCATATAAATACCTTGTCCAGCAACTCCTTGCTGGTTTTTCTTCTTAGGCCTGTTAGGATCCAGGGTTGCTATGTACTGGGGACAGTTCATCTTCCAGTGACCCAGCTTCTTGCAGTAGAAGCACTCAGCCTAACTTTTGTCAGCCTTCTTCTTCTTGGTCTGACTAGGCCCAACATGTTGCACCTTTTTTCTTTTATTTTTCTTCTTCATCCCTTTCTTAGGGTGATGATGTCCTGCCCCTGAACCTCCCACCAAGTTTACTGTCTTCTTTTGAAGCTGGTGGTCTTCTCAAAAGTCTGCAGTAGACCCAGCAATCCATGATAGTTTACTGCAGGCTTCGTCATTCTGTAATGACTGAGAAAGTCCAGGTAGGAGCTAGGCAGTGAGTTCAGTATGGCATCCTTCCCAAGTTGCTCATGCAAAGGAAATCCAAGTTTGCCCAGACGTTCTATCGTCTCGATCATGTACAGTACATGATCGGTGACAGAAGTCCAATCACGCATACGCGCGTTGAAGATGGCACTAGACATTTGTACCTTTCAACATTGTCTGGCGTCCCGAAAGATTCCTTCAACATTTGGAGTATTTGTTCCGGTTGGGCCTCCTCAAATTTCCTGCTGAACTTATCATTCATAGAGGCCAGCATTATGCAGCACACTATGGTGTGATCATTGGTCCACTTCAGATAAGTGTCCCTGGCCACACCAGGCACATTTGGGGCTGGCTGCTCAGGTGCAGGATCCATTATCACATAAAGATCCTTTCATGCTCTAGGACTATCCTAAGCCTTCGATACCAGCTATCAAAGTTTGGACCTGTCAGTTTATCATTGTCCAACAGTGACCGGAGCGACAGATTTGTAGACATTTCTGAAAGGAAAACCAAAAACTTATTAGTGTACATGATTTATTTAAACCTATAGACTTGGACATATGGTCTAAAGTTCTTCCACTATTTTATTCAGGTTGGTAGCCCCTACCTCCAACCCGAGAAATTACTCCTAATTTCTTAGTGGGTACTAGAACCCAGTAGACTACATATGAGCCCAACTTTGGCCGGCCCACCCACATATATCTAAAGGTAGGTTCATAACCAATTGTTTCCCCAAATAATTTCTAGTAATTTATTTTGCTCCAGGTTGCATGTCAATCGGCCTTTGGGCCTCCTATTGGGTGTCCTGGTTAGGTCCAACCATTAACATGACATGTTCAAGCTTCTAACCAAGGAATTGGTCAAGCCCACTTTGGCCGGTCCACCTGACCATCGTTGAGAGAGTTGCATTGAACCATCATAAATGAATGATAATTCCAAAGACCAGATGAGTACCAGGCCTTGGGCCTTCAATAATCATCTTAGCCATTGGACTCATTATCACTCTCTTAATGGGAGGCTATGATCTAATTATCCTCATAATTTAGTCATTTTAGGGACCTAATAATTTTAGAGGGTTTGATTAATTTGTGACACATGAATGACATGGACCAATTTATGTATTCTTCCACTAAACCATTTAGTTGGGTTCATTAATTTAGTCCATGGGTACCTAAATTAGTCAGACTGATTTTCCTTAGGAAGCATGGGTTAGCCCAAGTCAATAGGCTAGTCTAATCAAGTGTTGGGACCACTTAGCCAGGCCGGCTTGATCAAAAGGCCGAGTTGCGCCATTAACCATCTTGCCTAGACACTAGCTGATAATCAACTAGCCATGTTAGAGGTAGCCGCGACCTTGATCAAAACCTTTCTAGACACCAAGTGGTTGATCAGACCCAATTAAATTTGCCTAAAGACTTGGGTGTCCACTGAGCCCCAAATCAAGTCCATTTAGATGTATGGACTGATCAATCTAATCTAATTAGATGGATCTCAAGAGAAAAAAAAACTTATCTCAACATTTGATTAGATTCAATTTTCTAATTTAGTCCAATTCATCTAACCTTAGGTCTAACCCATTTAGAGAACCTGATTCATGCTAACCCAATTAGCCCATGATTTATGATCATGTCTTAAGGTCTTTAATTCATAATTCTAGATCTTAAGTTAACTCCTTTTAAATTTGAACCAATTTCAATTTTGAGTTCTGATTTTGAAACATTTTTCAAAATTTTTTCCGTAAAACATCTTTACTTTCTTTCTATTTTATGTGATCTGACTTTTACGTAAAACAATTTTACTGTAATTTATAATTAAGTTTTAAATCAATTAAGATGTCTTAATGTTAATCTTTATTAACATTTCATCTTTAATTAATTTTGGATCTAATCAAAATTATCACAGAATAAAAGATTAATTCGGTTAAAACATATTTTAATCTTTCTTTCTTTCATGGTTTCTTTCATAGTAACACCCTTACACGTCATAGGAAACCTTTCTTGAATAAGGAAACAAAGGCTATGAAACCTCCCTATGACCGGACGACCTGGTGAATATACCCAATCCAAGATATAATAGAACACAGTATGCAAGATCTACATTAGATCTACCTTTAAAACATATATTTAATCATCATTAAATAACTTTAACATGCTTTCATCATACAAAACTTTTAAATCTACTATAAATCTAAACTAATCAAAATAAGATCAACTTTAGATCTACATTAGATTATGTATGCATAATTATATCAGATCTATTATGCTTATACATGCATTCCTAAGCCTTAACCATGCTCTGATATCAGTTGAAGGAAAAAAACAGTTTTTCCTATGCACAGGATCTCAAGGTGGAAAGCATGTAAATCGGTTTTAATATTCACATTGAATATTAATTAAAGAAAATTAACAGATCTGAAATTTAAGATTATTTATTTAAGTTTAAAACAGTACCTCTTGTTGCGGAAGCTGTTGATAACGAAGGTAGCAGATCCGATCTGCACAGAGAAGTTCCCCTTCGTGCCTTGCAAAAGCCGCACGCGCCGCTCCTCTATATCACATGCACGCCTGATGAATGCAGACAAGAGGTGAAATTCTTGAACAATGGAAGAACTCTTCTCCCAAGAAAAGATAATCTCCAATTGGACTTCTTGCAGACTTTCTGTGATTGCAGAAGATCAACTTTCATAGAAAAGTCTTTGTCATTTTTTTTCTTACCTGTTCACACTTTTTTTATTCACATTGCAAATGAAAAATTCCGCAATCAAAAAGAACGTGAAACAACTCTTTAAAATGCCATGAATCCCATATGGCATTAAGTCCGCAGTCACCTCATCAATGCATCCCTCAAACGATGAGCCTAAGAGGAAACGTAGAGTGACGGGACCTTTAAGCATACTCCCGTAACATAATCAATAACTCCATTCTCAGGCTATTATAACAAGTGGATGATGACGAATGAAAAATATTATCAATTAAAATTTTCTTTTGTTAACACAATTGATCTAATCAATTCGTTTGAAGTCCAAATTTAAATCCGAAAGAAGCTACTCGTAGCTCTTGAACCATACTTCATATTGTGCCTTGCTGAACTCCAATCTAAAGTGATTTATGAATTTAAAATTCATAAATAAACTTTCAGAGGCTCTATTGGATATCTGGATCGAACCACTTCGAACCTGGATCCAAACCACTCTGTTATCAGACCAACCATTGGTCCATGGTTCAAATTAACTTTATTCCAGATTCATATCGTGTCCCAAAATTCTATTTGAGTTACTGACTAACTCAAATCACCCTCAAAGTAGGTGATGCCGCTAATGTCTAGAGCTAGCTAGACATAGCCAGAACGAACCCCGTATGACCCATCTGATTGAGTCCTACTCAAATCAGTGATCACGCCTGCGTACAAGTCATCCGACTATGTGCATGACTCCATAGGTTCAAACCTAAGCCGGTAGCACAGGAGCGCTTCCTATACTAATCGATGTGACCATCTAGCCATGGTTCCCGACATTTGGATAGATCGAATTTGCACAAGGCAACATTCTGGAACCCAGGCTATGGTTGCTGCATAATTCATTCCCTTGTCCTAGTACTCTGGGCGAATACATAGTTAACTGCCAACTCCGAGTAAATCACCCAAGTATGTTTCAATGCAATGAATCTTGTGACACCTCGCAAAGATTACCTTGGCCAAGGTTTTGCTAAATTGAAACATAGTTCGAGCACTCTCTCTGACACTTAGAGTGGACAATCCCATCTTGACTCATCACTGACCCAATAAGTACTTGACTGCACCCAACAACCTTCCATCACCGGATTAGAAATCCGGGTCGTCCAGTGCCTAAGTACAGTGAGTTGCTTATCAAGTCAACATGATAGTCTCATGTCAAAGGGACACTTATACCCATTGCCTTTCTGTGAGTTGCTCCAGGCAGTTGAGAACTCAACAGAGATGAGTCACTGTTCAGTGAATGTACTCCTACACTCACCCGCATGTCATACCAATGTTATACACTCCTTGGTTTAAGAGAACAAACCAACCCATATGATATACAACGACCTACACTTGATTACATCGTCGTCCTCGGTAACGATGTATCATTTGGCCGCGAACTTATTTAAGAGTTACTCAACAATTCCTCCATTGTCGAATACATATAACTCTAAGGACTACAACATATTGGAATTCTACTGGAAGATGTAAACTATATGCTGTATGGCCAAAATTCACTTTTATTTATTGAATAAATTATGTTCATATACATCAACTCATAACCATCTACAAGCTAGACGATTGGCTGTAGGACACATTTTCTAACACCTTCCCCCCAGCTCTTGTTCGTTTCGGCCGGGGGTGGTTCGCTGGAAGCTGGGGGCTCCATCGCCGCTGGCTCCACCGTCGCCGGCTCCTCCATCGTCGCCCCTTCGGCCCTCGCCCCTTTTGGCGGGGTATCGGCCGTTAGATCCACCTCCGGGACCGGTGGAGACTCACACTGCTCGGCCGACGGGGACACCCTCACAGTGAACGCTTGGGGGCCGGCGCCTGCTGTCCCTCACTTGGGCCGCCCTGGGCCCTCATCCGCTTGATCGCGGCTTTCCTAACCATGGCGGTTGGAGGTTTCATTGCTGCACAGCACCAGTCGAAGTCTATAAAAGAAAAAAAAAAAGAGAAAAGAAAAGAGAGGGAAATTTGGCTAAGTGCTGGGGCATCCATTACTCACCGCTCTGTGTGGTGAGGCCCAACAGCTGGAGGTTGTGCTCTGATAGAAGCAAGTTGTATCTGGGGATGTTGGCAGTCAACAGTTGCTCCAGCGCTTCTTGATCTCCTGGGAGGACGGTGGAGTTCATGTTGGGTCGGAGGTCGGGGTCCCCCCACCAGGACTTGACTTGGTCAAGGTCAACAAAGAAGAAACGGGATTTTTATTCCTTGACCGAGGTAGGGAGAAGAAGCTTGAGGACCCGACTAGGACGGGGCTGGAATAGCCACCAACCCCTCTGCTGCCTGAGAGTGTAAAAGCAGCGGAAGAGAGAGAGTCGGGGGGTGATTTGGAGGTGGTGGCAGAGGATAACAAAAGCGCAGACGGTCCGAAGGGAGTTTGGGACCAGTTGAGCGGGAGTCAAAGAGTAATAGTCCAAAAGGTTAATAAAAAAGGGATGAAAGGTAGACTAAGGCCTAATCTAAGGGAAATCTTGTAAACGGCCACTCTGCCAGGCCGGAAGGAGACCACCCTATCATCGGGGGTTGGAAGGAAGAGCCCGACATCTCGGGTACCTAGTAACGAGCCCTAATCTTGGCTAATTCCTGGCATGTTACTGTGGAGGCGATCCCCTCCGAGGATTCTGCCCCCGCCCTCAAAGAGGCGCCGGTCGCCGCCTGGCACCTCCTCGCTGGGGCCCAGCCGGCCATCGCCGAGCATCCCCTTGCAGGAGCTCTGGCAGCAACCGATCGTTGGAACAGGGGAAGACGGTCCTCTGGATCAGAGGACCATGAAGAAGAAGGAGATGAAGAGGCACAAAGCCTTGAGGGAGAAATACGGTCGTCAGAGGTAGCGGAAGAAGTACAGGATGGTGAAGAGGCCATGACAAAAGTTTGGAAAGAGGAAGGATTAGGAGGGACAAAAGGCTAACCTGGAGAAATAAATGGCGGGGAGGGGGGGTGCGATTCTCGGGTTGTAGAGGGAGCAGAGGACCAAAGGAAGAAGACAACTGAAGTAAAATGATGAGTATTCAGCCTTCGCTCAGGTTTTGTCAAGTTTCAAATCGTCCCGCCTCGATTTTCTAGCCATGCGGACTCCCGCTATAGGCTGGGCCGCCTCGACAAGCTTCCGGCGTGGAACAAACCACCTCCGACCAATGATGGGACATCGCTGATGCCAGCACCATGATGGTGATGATGGCGGCCGCTTTTCGTGAATTTCAAAAGGATAACCCTGCCTCGAGGACGATCGTGGCAGATCGGACGGACAGCAGCGGCAGCCCCTTCACATCCCCAAGTCGCCTGCGCTAAGTTATCGTAGCATCCATAGACACATAGCCGGGGGCAGTTGGCAGTGAACGACAATCAGCCACTGGGGAGGTGATACCCCTTTCGCTTCGCCAGCGTGGACCTGCTCTGTCTCAGGGGCGAGGGGGCATCTGATATGGCTGATCCAGCACCGTCAGGGTTAACGGTAAAGGAGACTGACGGCGTCCCACTCTAAGGCTAACCTCCGAGGCTCATCTACGAGGACCACCTCCGAGGCCAACCTTCGAAGCCCACCTCCGAGGCCAACCTCCGAAGCCAGCTTACAGCTGCGAGCCACCTGGCATGCCCACGCGGCTCACTGCTCGCCTGCTACAGTGCGTCGCCATGCCTCATTAAGGCGTATGGTCCACCACGCATCCATAAAAGTACGTGGCCATACCCCGTTACGGCGTGCAACCCGCTACTTTCCTGCAACTACGTGTGGCCATATCCCATTACGATGTACGACTCACTGCTCGCCTGTGGCCGCATGCGGCATACCTCTTAACGGCGCGTACCTGATGCAGTTCCGGCGTTCGACACTTGTAAGACCGTATCGGTGGGTGGCAAATCAAGCAGGACCCCTCTGACGTACCTCTGACGCACGGTAACGATACGGCCTGTCATTGTCAGCCCCTTCCTTTTTGTCCGTTATCAGACGGGGATATCATGAAAATCGGTAATCTTTTGGAAGTATGGAGGGAGGGAGATCTTTGGACAGGTATAAAAGCTCACATTTACAACGAGGGAAGGATTCTGAACTCTAACTCTCTAGCTTTCTTTTGCTAGTTAATTCTTGTCTGTTCCCGAGTGACTGACTTGAGCGTCGGAGGATCCCCACCGGAATATCCGGTCTTCGGAGACTTTTCTTGCATGAGTCCGGCAAGAAAGACCTCCGTTTCCTTGGCATTCAAAAACAGTGACTCAGCGTCAACACAGAGCATCTCCCACTAAAAAACCATGTTATGACAGATAACGGATCTAAGAAATCTTTTTGTGATTTTATTTAAAAAGGCGAAAACAAATTTGTAATAAATCCAAATATAACAGGAATTACTGAACAAAAAATTGATTTTAAAAAGATTTTGATTCATGTCCTACTGCAAACTTGATTTGATCTTCATAAAGTATCTCATCATTATTACATTTTTTCTGCAATATAATATTTACTATCAATCTTTTCCCCAGTTATGTTGGACTCCTCTTTTTCATCCACGATTTATGAACGGAAATGGAGTGATCTATTACTTTCACACACACACACACACACACACACACAAAAAGAAAGAAAGAGAACTATTAATCTAATTAAGTTTGACCATGCTACATTTGCTTTAGGTTAGTGTCTTAGGTCACAAAAATATAGACAAGCATCATGTCTTTGAGAGTGCTTTTGAATCCCATTTCACCATTTTTTTTTTCTTCTGAAGAGTTTAATTATTGCCTCCATCGATTCTTCTTCATTCTTCCCTGTCATAAACATGGACCACCATTGTTTTGGCTTGTCTGCCAGCAGAAAGTAAAGCCTGCATCCATAACCCTTTACAAGGCTTGCCATCATAGAGAGATGCCACTCCATTGGTGAACTCAATTGGAATACCCCAAAATACCCGTCCTTCTGTACGAAAGCAATTCTATCCATCTGATTGCACTCCGTATCACTCTTGCTCAATTTGAAGCACGATGGCCACATGCTAGAAAACATCTTTTCACGCAAAAAAACCAAAAAATAAAAAGCATTCTCTGCGCAATCTTTTGCCTGTGGATTTTTTTTATTGAAAAAAGAAAGGAGCTGGCCAGTTTGAAGTAGTTTTTTAAACTGGTACCAAAAGGCTCGGTTTTAAAATAAAGGGATGAAAATAAAATATTTTATCAAAATGATGTTAAAGTAGAAAATACCATTTCAAATGAAGTTTTTTACTTTCCACGTCATCATCCCTTGGCTCGGTCCCGTCAGAGGGGCTGGGATAGAAATCGCCACTTAGAGTGGTGATTTCAATTGAATGAAATCGCCACTCCAAGTGGCGATTTCATTTGAGTTGAAATCGCCACTTGGAGTGGCGATTTCTATCCCGAAATCATCTCCATGTGGCGACTTTCTTGCGGACTTCATTTCCTCTGGGACTTAAACGCTACGGATCTCTCCCTTCGCATAATTTTCTAGCAAATCAAAAGAGGGGTTAGATGGTGGTTAATGATTTAGTATCAATCAGAATTATCTTGTTATATCTATTATCTTGTTAATCAAAATTATCTTGTTTTATCTATTATCTTGTTAATTAGAATTATCTTGTTATATCTATATTATCTTGTTATATCTATTATCTATAACAAGATAATAGATATAACAATAAGAATTATCTTGTTATACCTATTATCTTGATAATAGATATAACAAGATATAGATAATAGAGGGTTAGTATCGCTGGGAGGCTCCGAGCGTTTAAGAAGGGATCGTGAGAAAATCTGTAGAAATCGCTACTTGAAGTGGCGGTATCAACTGAACTGAAATTTCAGGGTATTTCAACCCTGAAATCGCCACTTCAAGTGGCGATTTCGCTTGCACTTGATATCGCCACTTCAAGTGGCGATTTCAACCCATATGAAATCGCCACTTGAAGTGGCGATTTCTAGTCGTCCCGTCAGCAACCCTGCTGACAGGTCGAGCCAGGGAATGATGACGTGGAAGTAGAAAACGCTATTTGAAATGATGTTTTCTATTTTAACACCATTTTGATAAAAATTTTTGTTCACACCTTTTTGTTTTAAAACCGATGCCAAAAGGCACCGGTTTAAAAAACTACTCGGCCAGTTTGTGCCAGCTTCCCTGTGGAAGGCCACCCCAGCAGCCAATACGGTAGAGTTAGGGCTCAGACCACAACTCCATTGCGTCCAAGTACTCAAATCATCCGGGCTGGTTGGATGGATTGTTGTGGGCATTCAGGGTCGGAGCAGAAGAGTTGTGTTGGTTCACGGGGCTAAGCTTTCCTATATTAAAATGGTAGCAGAAAGCATCAGGCTAAGCTATGGTCAGGCATGGCAGTGGTTTGATCTCTATCAGGCGAAGAATCTCTCTCTTAGAGGGTTAACAAGCCCTGCATCAGGATCGGACGGAATGCTTTCCTTATTTTTCATAGATAACTCAAGTATTACGGGTGGCAAATGCTATGGTTTCTGACAACTTTGTTGGCATAAAATACTTTTCAGCTGCAATAAGAGTCTATGATAATAGTTTGTTAGCATTTTCAACAGCTGTTTTATAGCATGGTTGGTTGGTATCTCACTTCTAAAGGCTTAAAACTGTTGAGGATTCAAATCCTATGTATTTACTTTGGAATAAGAAAAAAAATCATTAGTGTGGCACGCAAAGTATATCAACATGGTAATAGTCCCTAGAGATCTAGCTTAAATTTGGGCTAACGGGCCTTGCTATTGATAGGAAATACAACAAATATTCCTCTAATATGATCGCTATTAGTACGGCCAAGCACACAGTTGCGATAAAATCAACAAAAAACACAGAATAATAATAGGAACCAAAATCTAAAAGAAAACAGCGAGAGGCGAGGATTTTACGTGGTTCATCCAAACTGGACTACGTCCACGGCGGCACAGGATCTGCAAGGCTTCACTAAAGTTGAATCAGGTACAAGCCCTCAAAACTCACACTCTCTCAGAAACTCTTGTGATCTCACACCCCAAAATCTATCCAAATCTTATGTTTGTTACTTTTGGATAATGACAAAACCATCCTCAACTAACTCCCCAAAATCTATCCAAATTTCATGTTTTTTACTTTTGGATAATGACTAATTTGCCAACTCCTTCGTGAACTATGATTTGGGGCTTCCTCTTGATGAAATTAATCTCCATCCATAACAATCTCCCACTTGGAGATTAATGACATCACTCTTAGATCTACCTTCTTTCTCTGTGCCGCTCTCTTGATCTATCTCTTGGAAAGCTTCACCAAGTTGCAACAGAGACTCAACTTGTCTCTGCTCACAACCTTAGTGAACATATCTGCATGGTTTTTAGCTCCATCAATTTTCTCCAGCTTCAACTGCTCCTCATCCAATGCACTGCGTAAGAAATGATACCTAAGCTGAATGTGCTTGGTTCTTGCATGAAATGCTGGATTCCTTGCCAAGTGAACTGCGCTTTGGCTGTCGCTCCATAATGTATTACACTTGTGCTCCTTGCCGAGCTCCTCCATCAACCTCTGTAACCAGATCATCTCTTTATTAGCTTCAGTGATCGCCACATACTCAGCTTCTGTAGTTGACAATGGCACTATCTTCTGCAACTGAGATACCCAGCTCACTGATGTATTACCGACAGTGAAAACATAACCAGTGGTGCTCCTCCCACTGTCTCTGTCACCAGAGTGATCGCATCTACAAATCCCTGTACTTGAAGACTATCACCTCCATAGCACAAACTGTAAGTTGATGTACCCTGAGATATCTCAAGATCCACTTCACTGCATTCCAGTGCTCTTGCCTGGATTCTGCATGTACCTGCTGACTGCTCCCACTGCTTGTGCGATATCTGGTCTTGTGCAAACCATTGCATACATTAGACTTCCCACGGCTGAGGTATGTAACTCTAATCATCTCATCCCTTGCCTTCTGAGTTGTTGGACACAACTGCTTGCTGAGCTTGAAGTGTGCTGCCAAAGGTGTTGACACTGCCTTTGCATTCTCCATATGGAACCTCTTCAGTACCTTCTCTACATAGTCCTCCTGAGATAGCCACAGCTTCCGTTGCTTCCTATCTCTGTTGATCCTCATGCCAAGAATCTGCTTCGCCTCTCCCAAATCCTTCATTGAGAACTTCTTTGCCATCAGTTTCTTGAGCTCTTCTATCTTCCTCATACTGGAACCTGCTACAAGCATATCGTCCACATACAAGGATAAAATAATAAACTCATTTGTAATGTACCTCTGAAAGTACACATAATGATCTGACTGGCATCTGGTGAAGCCTTTCTCTAGCATGAAACTGTCAAACTTGAGGTACCATTGCCGCGGAGCCTGCTTCAGACCATACAAACTTTTCTTCAATCTGCAGACCATGTCATCCTTTCCCCTGACCTGGAAACCTTCTGGCTGGTGCATGTACAGCTCCTCTCCAAATCTCCATGAAGAAATGCTGTCTTCACATCTAACTGCTCTAGATGAAGATCCTCCACTGCTACCATGCTCAGAATCACCCTGATGGATGTCATCTTGACTACTGGGGAAAAGATCTCCTGGAAGTCAATTCCCTCTTTCTGTGCATAACCCTTAACAACTAACCTTGCCTTGTATCTCTTGGTACCATCGACCTCATTCTTCATCTTGTACACCCATTTGTTGAACAGAGCTTTCTTGCCAGCGGGTAACTTCACAAGATCCCAAGTCTTGTTTTGCTTTAAAGAGTCCATCTCCTCTTTCATAGCCAACTCCCACTTGACCTTAGCTTCATCCTGCATGGCTTCAACAAAACATTCTGGCTCTCCAGAATCTGTGTACAAAACATAATCATTAGCAGAATACCTCTGTGATGGCCTGGTAACCCTCGTGGTCCTCCTCAACTGTGGGGACACCGGCTGAGGTACCGATGTATGCATGTGGCTGTCTGTTCCAACCACATCTTCCTCCTCCACATCCTCGGAGTTTCCATCTTCAGTTTGCACTCGGGGAATTTCTCCATCTCTGACAGGATCAAGTTCTATAAACTCCTGTTTCTTTTCTTTCACTGCATCCTTCCTGTCTTTGTAAGTATGCTCTTCATCAAATACCACATTCCTGCTTCGAATGATCTTATTGTTCTAAAAATCCCAGAGCTTGTAGCCATACTCATCGCCACCGTATCCAATGAAAACACACTTTGTAGACTTGGAGTCTAACTTACTCCTCTTCTCTTTCTCAATCAGAGAATAAGCAATGCAGCCAAATACTTTAAGAAAAGAAAGTTTTACCTGTTTTTCTGTCCAAACCCCTCTGGAATCCCACCATCCAATGCACTGGATGGACTCCTGTTGATCAAATACACTGCGGTGTCCAGTGCTGCCGCCCAAAAATATGTAGGTAGACCTGAGTCAAACCTCATACTCCTCTCTCTCTCAAGAATGGTCCTGTTCATTATTTCTGCCACACCATTCTACTCTGGTGTCCCTAGGACGGTCTTGATCCTTCTGATTCCATGCTCTGCGCAGTACACATCAAACTCTCTACTGCAGTATTCGCCACCGTTATCTGTCTTGAGACACTTGAGACTTGCTCCAGTCTGGCTTTCACACATGACTCTCCATCTCTTGAAGATGCCAAAGACCTCAGACTTTTCCTTCATAGCAAACACCCAGACTTTCCTGCTAAAATCATCTATAAACGTGACAAAGTACTTATTGCCCGCATATGATGCCACTGGTGTTGGACCCCAGACATCTGAATGAACCAACTCCAGCCTTTCAGTCTTCTTCTGAGTTCTTGCTAACTGAAAACTCACTGTTTTCTGCTTACCATAGATACACCCTTCACAAAACTCTAGATTCACCTTCTTTAGCCCAGGTAGAAGCTCTCTCCTGTGTAGAATATTCAAGTTATTCTCACTAAGATGACCGAGCCTTCTGTGCCATAATGTAGTCACTGTACACTGATTCTTGTAGTGCCCTTTCTCACCATAATTATAGCAAGTAATATCTTTTCTTGACCTTGATTTGCTTCTACCCTTGTATGAATTGTCTCTATTTCTAGACTTTGATCGTCCTCTATTCTCTGAGACAAGTGCCTGTGAATCAATCTGAGAAGTTGCTGAATTTTTCCTTCTTAACTCCTCATTCAACAAACTGCCTGTTACTTGACTCATGGTGATAACACCGTCTGGTGCAGAATTACTGAGGGAAACTACCAGTGTCTCCCAACTTTCTGGCAATGAACTGAGAAGTAACAATGCCTGCAACTCATCATCAAGAGACATTTTCATAGAGGATAACTGGTTATTAATACTCTGCATTTCATTCAAATGCTCAGCAATAGAAGCACCCTCTTTATATTTCAGATTCACTAGTTTTCTGATCAAGAAAGCCTTGTTGCCAGCTGTTTTTCTCTCATATAGACTTTCTAACTTT
This sequence comes from Calamus simplicifolius, assembly GCA_900491605.1. Lineage (NCBI taxonomy): Eukaryota > Viridiplantae > Streptophyta > Magnoliopsida > Arecales > Arecaceae > Calamus > Calamus simplicifolius. The sequence goes on from UESW01002419.1 coordinate 499,328, forward strand.
TTCCAAAGAGAGTTTGCAGAAGTCTCAGTGGAAACATGGTGAAAGACACTATCATCCAACCATTGCCGAATAAAACCGACTGCCTTCCGATCTAACATGATCCAAGCATCGTCTGTCACTGTAGCGGGCTTTGCTTTGACCCCTTCTAAAGGTCCATATAGATCCTTGCAATATAAGAGGTCCTCCATCCTTGGTTTCCATATCATCCAATTGTTTCCGTTCAGACTGATCATGCGGGAAACATTACCGGCCTCCATGCTCGCACACACAAAAAAAAATTCACAAGCTCTGATACCAGTTGATGGGAAAGAATCCGTGTACGAGCAAATACTAGAAGACCGTAATACGCAGCGGAATAATAAATAAAAATGCGCAAACCACACAATCACAGAAACACCAAGATTTACGTGGAAAATCCCTTCAAGATAAAGGGAAAAAAACCACGGGCAAGCCAGAGAAGAAGATCCACTATAAAATAATAAATATCCAAGTCTCAAAGTCCCTTGCCAGAACTTGAGAAACAATCACAAGAGAATAATAGGGATATAAGGATTACGTCACCGAAAAATACGGTCTCCTGCGTTACCTCCTTATTTTCTTCCCTTCTCTTCTCTTCTTCTTCTTCTCTTGTTTTTCTTCTGCAGCACCTTCACGTGATTCCTGGAGTGGAAGTCCTCCCACGTAGTTAAGCACCAAGCAGCAGCCCTTCCTTCTCTTCCCCTAGCAATCCATGCTCCTAGAAAAAAGAAATACCTGCTACATGCTTCTCCTCTTTTTCCAGACGGCTGCTCCTTAAAAAAGAGAAAACCAAAAAAGGAAGGCGGCTACTCCTTTTAAAAGAGAGAGAACAAACCCTGGTGAAAAAGGAGTAGCGCTCCCTTTTGCCCTAATGGGCTGAATAGTGGGCCATGGGCCCAACAACCTCCCCCTTCAGCCCATAAGGGAGGCTGTCTCATGCTTCCTTAGTGTGAAATCATGCCGACCAGCTGTCGGCATATCTCTTGCCTTTCTTTTGATAAGGTCTTTGTCAACATGTCTGCCCCATTTTCATCTGTGTGAATTTTCTGAAGCTGTAACTGCTTCTCTTCAAACACATTTCGAATCCAGTGGTATCTCACATCTATATGCTTTGACTTGAAATGAAAAGTTGGGTTCTTGCACAAGTGGATGGCGCTCTGGCTGTCACAATGTACCACATAATTTTTCTGTTTCAATCCCAATTCATGTAAGAATTCTTTCATCCACAGCATCTCCTTACAGACCTCGGTAGCAGCAATATATTCTGCCTCTGTGGTAGAGAGAGCTACACACCTTTGCAATCTGGATTGCCATGACACAGCTCCCCCTGCAAAAGTAAGTATGAAACCTGATGTGGACTTCCTTGTATCAATATCTCTCGCCATATCTGCATCTGTGTAACCAATCAGCACAGCTGGACCACCCCCAAAGCTTAAACAAACTTTGGAGCTTCCTCTGAGATATCTGAAGATCCACTTCACTGCTGCCCAATGCTCTTTCCCTGGATTTGCAAGAAATCTGCTAGCAACACCCACTGCATATGCGATGTCTGGCCTCGTACATACCATCGCGTACATCAAACTTCCGACTGCTGAAGCGTAAGGAACCTTCTTCATTTTCTCCTTCTCCTCATCACTTGAAGGACTTTGCTCTGAGCACAACCTGAAGTGACCTGCAAGAGGAGAACCAACTGGCTTTGCATTGATCATACTGAACCTATCCAATACCTTCTCAATGTACTTTTCCTGTGACAACCATATTTTCTTGATTCTTCTATCACGGAAATCTGCATACCCAGTATTGCTTTGCTGGTCCCATATCCTTCATTTCAAATGAATTGCTCAGCTCCTTCTTCAACCTGTCAATCATAGACATATCTTTCCCAAGAATAAGCATGTCATCAACATAAAGTAGGAGTATGACAAAATCCTCACTAAACCATTTGATATACACACAATGATCTGAAGCCATTCTTTTGTATCCATTTTCAGCCATAAATGAATCAAATTTCTTGTACCACTGCCTTGGAGCTTGCTTCAGCCCATATAAGCTTTTTTTCAATCTGCAGACAAGATTTTCTTTACCTTTGACTTTGAAGCCTTCTGGTTGCTCCATATAGATTTCCTCCTCCAAATCACCATGAAGAAAAGCTGTCTTCACATCTAACTGCTCAACCTCCAAGTCTAGACTAGCAGCAATACCTAGAGCAACACGAATTGAAGACATTTTAACAACAGGAGAAAAAATCTCTTCAAAGTCAATACCTTTCTTTTGACCAAAGCCTTTCACAACCAATCTGGCCTTGTACTTTGGTTGAGAACAATGCTGTTGAGTCTTTAACCTGAAAACCCACTTGTTCTTTAAAGCCTTCCTTCCTCTTGGTAGTTCCACTAAATCATATGTGTGGTTCTTCTGTAAGGCATCCATTTCTTCCAGCATACCTACTAACCACTCCTTTTTCTGCTCACTTTCAACTGCCTCCTGGTAACATTCTGGTTCACCTGCATCAGTAAGCATTATATATTCATCTGTAGAATACCTTTTGGAAGGTTGACGTTGTCTGATAGATCTTCTCAGCTGAGGCTCTGTAGGAGGTTGCTCCTGATCTCCTTCCTGCTCAACATGTCCTACAGGTGAGTTAATACCTGCTCCTGCACTATTTTCTTGCACATCTCCCCTATCACCCTGATTTACTAGAGGAGTAACTGGATCACAGTCTGTTAATCCTCCTGCAGAAGACTTGACTGACACCTCCTTCTTGAAGTCTTGAAGGGTTTGATCTTCAAAAAATACCACATCTCTGCTTCTGAATACCTTCTGCTTTTCTGGATCCCAAAGTCTATAACCAAACTCATCATGTGAGTAACCAAGCAAAGCACATTCTTTTGTCTTACCATCCAGCTTGGACCTCTCAATGTCTGGAACATGTGCAAATGCACGACAACCAAACACTCTCAAGTGCTTATAAGAGACATCTTTTCCTGACCATACACGCTCTGCAACATCACCATCTAGAGCTGTACATGGTGACAAGTTTATTACATCAACCGCTGTCTTCAATGCCTCATCCCAAAATCTTTTAGGTAACTTGGACTGTGAAAGCATACATCTGATCTTTTCCATGATGGTGCGGTTCATTCTCTCTGCAATTGCATTATGCTGAGGAGTACCAGGAACTGTCATCTCATGTTGAATGCCATGTGATCTGCAATAATTATCAAATAACCCTGTGTACTCACCACCATTATCTGACCTTATACATTTCAGTTTCTTTCCTGTCTCTCTTTCAACTCTGGCATGAAACTCTTTGAAGACATTAATAACCTGATCTTTAGTCTTCAAACCATAGACCCAAACTTTTCTAGAAAAATCATCTATAAAAGTGACAAAATAAAGTGCACCACTGATGCCTGGAACATTAACTGATCCACTAGGAGTTTTTGTCCTCAGAGGACCACAAACATCTGTATAGATACGATCCAAAACATGCATTTTTCTAGATAAAGCAGGACTAGCAAAAGAAACTCTATGTTGCTTGCCAACCAAACAATCAACACATGGGTTCAGATGTACACCTTTGAAGTCTGGTAGAACTTCTTCCTTGGAAAGAACTTGCAGCCCCTTCTCACTCATGTGTCCCAGTCGTTTATGCCACAACTCCATGCTGAAGTCGTTCTCTGTAACATTCAACTGTTCACCATAAGCTTTAGCCTGCAACCTGTATAAAGTGTGACATTTCTTCCCACTGGCTACAACAAGTGAACCTTTACTGAGCTTCCATTGCCCTTTATGAAATCTGCTATCAAAATCTTCATCATCAAGTCTTCCAACTGAGATTAAATTTAGCCTCAAGTCAGCTACATGCCTTACATCCTTGAGCACCAACTTACAGCCAAGATTGGTCTTCATGTGGATGTCACCCATGCCAATGATGTCTGCTGTGCCTTGATTTCCCATCTTGACAACACCAAAATTTCCAGTCTTATATGTAGAAAAAAACTCCCTCCGTGGTGTAGCATGATAAGAAGCACCTGTGTCAATCACCCACTCATGATTCTGACACTCACATGAGAAGATACCATCAGAAGTAGACAAAATCAAATAATCATCACTCTGCACAGTAGCTGTGATATTCTCCTTTGACTCTGTATCCTCCACTTCTTTTCCCTTTTTCTTACTCTTCTTAGGCTTCTTACACTGATTCTTGTAGTGCCCTTTCTCACCACAGTTATAGCAAGTAATATCTTTTCTTGACCTTGATTTGCTTCTACCCTTGTATGAATTGTCTCTATTTCTAGACTTTGACCGTCCTCTATTCTCTGAGACAAGTGCCTGTGAATCAATCTGAGAAGTTGCTGAATTTTTCCTTCTTAACTCCTCATTCAACAAACTGCCTGTTACTTGACTCATGGTGATAACACCGTCTGGTGCAGAATTACTGAGGGAAACTACCAGTGTCTCCCAACTTTCTGGCAATGAACTGAGAAGTAACAATGCCTGCAACTCATCATCAAGAGACATTTTCATAGAGGATAACTGGTTATTAATACTCTGCATTTCATTCAAATGCTCAGCAATAGAAGCACCCTCTTTATATTTCAGATTCACTAGTTTTCTGATCAAGAAAGCCTTGTTGCCAGCTGTTTTTCTCTCATATAGACTTTCTAACTTTTTCCAAAGAGAGTTTGCAGAAGTCTCAGTGGAAACATGGTGAAAGACACTATCATCCAACCATTGCCGAATAAAACCGACTGCCTTCCGATCTAACATGATCCAAGCATCGTCTGTCACTGTAGCGGGCTTTGCTTTGACCCCTTCTAAAGGTCCATATAGATCCTTGCAATATAAGAGGTCCTCCATCCTTGGTTTCCATATCATCCAATTGTTTCCGTTCAGACTGATCATGCGGGAAACATTACCGGCCTCCATGCTCGCACACACAAAAAAAAATTCACAGGCTCTGATACCAGTTGATGGGAAAGAATCCGTGTACGAGCAAATACTAGCAGACCGTAATACGCAGCGGAATAATAAATAAAAATGCGCAAACCACACAATCACAGAAACACCAAGATTTACGTGGAAAATCCCTTCAAGATAAAGGAAAAAAAACCACGGGCAAGCCAGAGAAGAAGATCCACTATAAAATAATAAATATCCAAGTCTCAAAGTCCCTTGCCAGAACTTGAGAAACAATCACAAGAGAATAATAGGGATATAAGGATTACGTCACCGAAAAATACGGTCTCCTGCGTTACCTCCTTATTTTCTTCCCTTCTCTTCTTCTTCTTCTCTTGTTTTTCTTCTGCAGCACCTTCACGTGATTCCTGGAGTGGAAGTCCTCCCACGTAGTTAAGCACCAAGCAGCAGCCCTTCCTTCTCTTCCCCTAGCAATCCATGCTCCTAGAAAAAAGAAATACCTGCTACATGCTTCTCCTCTTTTTCCAGACGGCTGCTCCTTAAAAAAGAGAAAACCAAAAAAGGAAGGCGGCTACTCCTTTTATAAAAGAGAGAGAACAAACCCTGGTGGAAAAAGGAGTAGCGCTCCCTTTTGCCTTAATGGGCTGAATAGGTGGGCCATGGGCCCAACACAATTAAATATAGATAACTTTAAATCTCATACTTTCATCAAATATCAAAATTAATTGCTTAAACTTTTGGACCATAACTAACATCCGATTTGATGAAAGGACGGTGACCCTTCGCCTTTCACACACATGAGGCGCTAGTTGAATGCATGGGATGACCCTTCGCCTTTGGCACATGAAGTACGGATTGGGAAGAGAGCAGCGGCTCTTCCTCCAAACATATCTAATATTCTCCCACTTGATCCAATTTATGACATTAATATTTAATAGTGTAAATATTAGGCATGCATAATTAAATTTTATAATGCCATTTTTTATCATGATTGACTTTAATATAATAAATTACATAATAAAAGTTATGGCGGTCATACATGTTTAAATTGTATACTCCCTTCCATATACTACTGTATTAGCAACTTATCACAGTCACATAATTTATATAACTTAATGTTCACTTAATTGTCTTAAAGACATTAATTTTCTTGTTTAAAACATTAAGCATATACAAGCATAAGGAACAAGAAATAATTTAATAAAACTAGAAACGTATCATATTAATAAGCTCAAGAGATCATAACATCATCATAATCAATCTTCAATACAACCAAGACCCATTCTAGGAACATATTCTTTAAATGTCTTTGGTTGTAAACCTTTGGTTAAAGGATCTGCAATCATAAGATCCGTTCTAATATGTTCAATGCACACTCTTTGTTTCTAAACCTTTTTCTTGACAGAAAAGTACTTTAATTCCATATGTTTAGCATCTTTGAAATATTTGTTATTTTTGGAGAAGAAAACTACCACGAAATTATCACAATAAATTTTTAGTGGCTTGGTAATGGTGTCGATAATCTCAAGTCCTGAAATAAAATTTTGTAGCCATAATGCATGAATTGTAGCTTCATAACATGCTACAAACTCTACTTTCATAGTGGATGAGGCAATGATAGATTGTTTGACACTTTTTCATAAAATTGCATCTTCTTCCAATAAGAACAAATAGCCAAATGTTGACTTTCTACTGTTAACACAACCAACAAAATCTGAATATGAATATCCAATCACTTCCAACTGATCAGACCTTCTAAATGTGAGCATATAATCCTTAGTTCCTTGAAGGTATCTCATCACTTTCTTTATAGCTTTTCAATGATCAATACAAGGGTTACTTTGATATTGGCCCAACATTCCAACCGCGAAGTTAATATCTGGTCTTGTACAAGTTTACAAATACATCAAGCTACCTATAGCAGAAGCATATGGAATAGATTTCATTTGCTTACGTTCCACATCATTCTTTGAACATTGCATAAGACTAAATTTATCTCCTTTTGTATTGGGACAATACTTGCTGAACAGTTGTTCATATTAAATCTCTCAAGAATTTTCTCGATATAAGCTTTCTGAGACAATCCTACCAATCCATATGATCTCTTTCTGAATATTAAAATTCTAATCACATAAGATGCCTCTCCCATATCTTTCGTCTCAAAATTCTTAGAAAGAAAATTTTTAGTCTTATACAAGATGCCTAAATCATTAACAGCAGGCAAAATATCATCAACATATAGAACCAAAAATATAAACTTATTTTCACAAATCTTTCAGTAAATGTACCGATCAACGATATTTTCATGAAAATCAAAAGATGTAATAGTATCATTGAACTTAAGATACCATTGTCTAGAAGCTTGTTTAAGTTCATATATTCATTTTTTAAATTTACACAACATATGATCCTTTCCCTTTATGGAAAAACTTTCAGGTTGATCCATATAAATTTCTTCCTCTATATCCCCATTAAGAAAGACTATTTTCTTATCCATTTGATATAACTCTAAATCATATTGAGCTACCAAAGCCATAATGATTCTTAATGAATCGTTCTTTGAAAGTGATGAAAAAAATCTCTTTATAGGCTCGTATAACCGTATACTTGATTGCTAAGGGGATGGACAACCGAATCTGGTTGATGACATGGATCTTCTTAGCCATAGCATGATTAATGGTGGACATTTCCCACTTCGATTTGTTTGCAACTGATGAAGCAATCTTGAAGACATGTGCTATCATGATAGCTGCTCCTTTTTTAATTCTCTCTCCTAATTGCAAAAAAATATTTTATGATAATTCATTAGAGTAACACGTCCACTATTTTCAGTACATTATCCTCTACACCTTGCAGTCATGTTCCACCTTTATGGTACCAATAGGGAAAAGCACTCTTAAAGAATCCATCTATAACACAAAGGAATCTTTGGTTTGCAACAGGCTGGCTGCAACACTGGCAGCAAGGTATCAAGAGAGCTCACTCTAACGGGCTCGGGTATGGTTGTGAGGTTGTTTGACAAACCCATGGTAAAAAATATACATATATATTTAATGGCCAACAAAACATCCAATAAAAACTTGAAGGTTCATCGTCAATTCATTTTGATACAAAATCAATCAATCATTGAATTGACGCGAAATCAATCAATCATAATATATGAACAAATTATTTATATTAAAAATCTAGCTCTGAAACCACTATATAAGAGTATAGGATCTTCAATAAATAATTTATTACATAAAAATCGAATATAAATACTTACTTGATGCGGAACTCATCATAATCGTAGATAGACTTGAATCTGATAGCCTCTTTTGTTAAATATTGGTTTCTCTTCCTTAATCTTATCTCTTTCGTAGCAGATAGCTTGATGGATTTTTAAACTGTTATCCTTATCAAGTGAGGAGAGGGCCAATTATATATAGATAACTTTTAAATCCAGTACTTCCATCAAATATCCAAATTAATGGCTTAAACTTTGGACCATAACTAACACCCGATTCAACGAGGTGACCCTTCGCCTTTCACACAGGCACTAGTTGGATGCAAGGGTAACTCTTCACCTTCGGCATGTGAAGTACTGATTGGGAAGAGGGCAGCGACTCTTCCTCAAACATATCTAATAGATGATAGTAATAGAAGGTAATAGAAGATCTTTTGCTGTCTTACATTCCTTTTGGTTCAAATTTATCTACAAATAGCTCAAATAATTGATCCCATGCCTTTCTAATGTTTTGATTAATGTACTTTTTTCTCCATATTTGCCACAAATCCTGATAAATCATTATCCAATTTCTAAGATTCAAGAAATTTGTTAAAGATTGTCATACCTGTTTTTAAAGGACCATCTCAAAATAAATAATTAATAGATTCCGTTAGAGCTTCGCACAAGGAGCAACCATGATTATAGGTCATCTCTTCTTTGCCAAACATCTCCATGTAAAAGTAGATTTTAGAAGGGCGAACTTGGTGGTGTATGTTGTTAGCTATCCCTTGATAAGTGGCCTGGAGCCCTTATGTACAAAGGATTCTAGCAAAATTAACCTCATAATTTTAAGAGATGCATTTGATAATTAAATATTTTTTTTTTTTGTAAAAAGTTAGGCCTTAAATCAATAGGGTTTGTGAAAATTAACTAACCGATTTGGATAGAGATAACAATAAATTAGCCCTCTAGTTTATTTAAAATATTTTCTACTAAGTTTTTAAAATTTTAAATTTTAATTCATCAATTATGAATATTTATGTTTTGTATAATGTAGATCTTGATAAGGTATACATATTAGAGATTTCAAGAGGTTATAGTTTGATATGTCATTGTTTATAATTGTTGGGTAATGGAGAAGATTTTGATTTGTATAAAGTGTCTTTTGTTAGTTTTGATATGTTTAGTAACTTTGTACCTAATTAAAGCTTTAACTCCATATTTTCTAAGACATATCTTAGCCAACCATTTTATAATATATTTAAAATGGAATAATTATTGATATCTCATGAATTTGAAAACTATTGCTAGGCAAAATTCTATTTTCAAATCTTAGAATGTGCTAATTAGTATCATACGAAGCGAACATAGAATTAACATAAAATATAATTGGTTTGCATAAGATGTATGTCACCATCAATACGTACCCATATCAATGCTCTTTTATTGACATATATCATGCTTATTGCGATGTCATACTATATTTGTTAATTATCAAGATAACACCAACATTTATACTTTAATTAATATTCGTATTCCTTTATTTTCATGTAAATTGGATTCAACAAGTGAATATCATCGCATTAGAATAATTATCTTTGAAATTATGCGTATAATTATGAATTTTTGTATGTTAAAAGAAAATATTAGAATTATTGGAAACTTTTGCATGGAACCTTGAAATTTTGTATTTTGGATGCTCATGTATGATTGAGGATTTGATGAACTATTAAAACTATTGTTGTAATTTAAAAAATAAGTTAAATTATTATTTGCAAAATAATCATATTTATATATTTGCTTTGGTCTATTAGTTTTGGCTATATTTTGCACGTACTAATAGAGGTTATATATTAGCATCTTGATCATGTTAGAACTTGATTATAACAAACCTACTTTACAAGGAATAAATATAATATAATACACTTGCTTTGCAAATATTAAATATAATATACTAGCCCTTATAGGAATAAAGTGATCATAGTATCGCAGGCAATGAGTTAAGCTTTAAAAATATTTTATAAGTTGCTTATCAGAATTATATATAGGATAGTGATTTAGAAAATGGTTTATCATTTACGAGAAGCATTCCATCTTTTTTTTTTTTGTTACAGCCGGGCGATCACACCACTTTGGCGCGAGTCAAGCCCGAAGCATCTGAGTACAAAATTTGCTGTAATAAACAGGACAAGGTATCCCATTATGCCAAATCCACCGGCCAGGGTTACGAGCGACAGCAGCAGCAACATAATCAGCCACAGCATTGGCTTCCCGATAAATATGCTGAATCTGAAATGCACTAGTAGACTGAAGAGTGACTAAAATGTCTTTAATCAGAGGATTAAGGCCAGAATAGGAGTCTCCCTCCCGTATAATCCATCTGATAATCGTAAGTGAATCACCCTCAAGAATCAGCCGACGATAGCCCATATTCCGTACAGCATGTGTGATACCAGCCCATGCCGCCTGTAGCTCCGCCATAGGAATCGAAATATCGATAGAGCTATGACCGCCAGCAGCTAGCAACTGCCCATTCGATCCTCTGATGACAAAACCTGATCCAGCAGAACGGTCAGAGACAGAGCCGTCAAAGTTCACTTTGACATAACCTGGAGGAGGGGACACCCAAGAAATGAAAACCATGGTACGGTTCGCTGCCGAAGCAGCAGGGGAGTCCCAGTGGCCAGGTTCGTCTGTGTGAACAGGAAGGTAACAGCGAGTGTACTCCTGAGCATGAGAGAGATCACGTCGGATGATCGCCTGAGTAGAGACCGTCTCCTCAGCAAAGACGATCTTATTCCTGGTCAACCAGATATGATAAGCCACGTATGCAGATAATACACCCTGAGAACAAGATCCATACCGAGAAGGCGTCCGAAGAGCATTCAAGAAGGAAAGCCGGATTGGACCATCCTCCAGCATCCATGGATTAAAATGGATCATCTGCCATATCTGAGATGCACGAGAACATAAAAATAGAACATGGTCAATAGATTCATCCTGCATCCCGCATATCGGACAGAGAGGTAATATAGAGAGACCCCGACCAGCCAGAAGAGAACAAGTAGGTAAGCGATCCCACTTGATCTTCCACAAGAATAGCTGAATTCTTGGGTGAACAGGCAATCTCCAAATCCAAGCAGCATCTCTAAGGCCATCTTCCTGAGAGCAGAATCTGGCCACCAAGTCTCTAGTAGGAGCATAAGGAAGACAGGATCGGCGCCACAGCCTATGATCCGGCCCGGCAGTAATAGGTAGAGGCATGGCCAAAATCCTATGAGCAAGCTCCACTCCAAATAACCGTAGAACCATGGTAGTGTTCCAAGTAGCACTCTCCTGACTGATCAGAGAAGAGACATGCAAAGTGGGATGTACTTCGGAGCTTATAAAAGTCGGCCATCGAGATAAGGGAAGATCAGCTATCCAAGAGTCCTGGACGACATCAACTGACCTCCCATCCCTATCATCCAGTGAATATCAGTCATGACTGTCGGGGCGGCCCGGCAGATGGCACGCCATAAACAGGAACAACCACGAGGGATAATAACATCCAAACCCGAAGACCAACCACCATATCTGCCCCGCATGACTGTACTCCATAAGCAATGAGGGTCCAACAGGAATCTGGAAAGCATGCCTAGCAATGATAGCCTCGCGACAGAGCACCAGGGATTGAATCCCCAACCCACCCTCACTTATCGGCAAACAGACCATGTCCCAGGCCAATAAATGAATACCATGACCTCCCTGCATAGATGCCCACAAGAAGTCCCGAATACGTCTCTCAAGCCGACGAAGGAATAAAGTCGGAATCAGAGCATTGGATAACAAATAGATAGGGAGCGATGTGAGGATGGAACGAATTAAGGTGATACGTCCCATCAAGAAAGGCCCGACACCTGCCACCGATCCATCCTAGCAGAGATCCGGCGCTCAAGGTCTCCAAAGTCCTGCTGCGTGGGCCGACGCCCCGTGAGAGGGGTGCCTAGATAGGTCAGGCGATCTGCAACAGTCGAAATCCCTAACAACAGGGAAATAGTAGCACGACAGTGGGGAGATACAGAGGGGCTGAAACAGAGGATGGATTTCTGTAAGTTGATCCTTTGACCCGATGCCCGACAATAAGCCTGAATGATAGCCGAGTAGGTAGTTGCATTTTGAACAGAAGCTGGGCTAAGCAGGATGCAGTCGTCAGCGAAGAGAAGATGGGTTAGCGGAGGTCCATGAAGCCCCGGCATGTACGGTTGTAATAAAGATCCTCCAACCGCCTGATTAAGAGCACGAGACAGGTCGTCGGCGCACAGAACAAACAGAAATGGAGAGAGCGGACATCCTTGTCGGAGACCAACAGCAGAGGAAAAAAACTCAGTCGGACTACCATTAATGATGATAGAAAAGGTGGGCCCTTGGACACATGCCATAATCCACTCAATGAAATGATCATCAAAACCAAACGCCTGTAAAGACTGACGCAGAAATATCCAACTCATCCTGTCATAAGCTCTCTCCATATCCAACTGAACAGCCATAAGAGATTGCCGACGAGAGGCGCGCTGGAGGTCATGCATAAATTCCTGAGCAATGAGAGCATTATCTGAGATGCTGCGACCACGGATAAAGGCACCCTGCTCCATGGAGATAATCCTTGGAATCAGCCCCTGCATACGGGTAACAATAATACGGGCGCAAACTTTATAGAGAGTGGTACATAAACTTATCGGCCTATAATGTTGAGGAAGCAGAGCATTAGCTTTTTTTGGGATTAGAACAAGAAATGTCCTCTGCCAATCTGGAGGAATATGTCTGGAAGAGAAAACAGCCTGAATAGCCGAGGTAACATCCTGCCCAACAATATCCCAGTAGAAGCAGAAGAAATAAGGGGAAAACCATCAGGTCCCGGGGCTTTATCAGGACCCAAAGCCCAAACAGCATTACGAATCTCCTCCAGCAATACCTCCCTAGTCAAGCTAGCATTCTCGCTATCCGAGACTCTAACATCCCGAGTGCCAGTGATAATGGGAGAGTCAGAGCCTGAGACTTCCGACCAGCGAGACTGAAAGAAGTGAAGAACCTGCTCTCTAATAGCCCCCTCGTCCTCCAATATAGTACCCTCTGCATCACTAATACGCCTGATACGATTGACCGCACGCCTGGCAACAGTGGCCTGATGAAAGAACTTGGTGTTGCGATCACCTTCCTTTAACCACTGAATCCAAGACCGCTGACGCCAATAAGTCTCCTGCTGCCAAAGCAACGAATGATGCATAGCCAAATTACTCCTTAGAGCCTGAAGATCAATCTCCGATAGCTGACCCTCCTCATCCTCTTTAACCTGAAGAGTAGAGATGACAGCTTCCACCGCCTGGACATTCTGCATTAGGTTTTCCACTTCTCTTTTCTGCCACCATAATAGTCTACGCTTAGCAAGCTCTAATCGACGGGAGAGACGATAAGTAGGATTCCCTCTGACTGGCATATGCCACACCTGCCTAATCAAGGATCTGGCTGAAGAATAGTGCGTCCAAAATTGTTCAAACCGAAAGGGCCCCTTCCTATGGGATGACACTCCGTAGAGATGAGAAGGGGACAATGGTCCGACGCTATCCGCGGGAGGTGGGTATTGGTAGCACAGGCAAAGGACTGCATCCAAGAAGAAGAAGCCAAAGCCCGATCCAATCTCTCCAACACACGAGCAGACCCGCTTCGGTTATTACACCAAGTAAACTGCGGCCCAGAATAACCCAAGTCAATAAGACCCGCCGCAGAGATAAATGATCGAAATTCCATGGAATTCGGAGAATCTACAAATCGGCGACCCCCCCGCTTCTCAGAAGCATCCAAAATACAATTGAAATCACCAGCAATAAGGGTCGGAAAACCCTGGGCTAATAACGTGTGAATCTCCGACCACAGACTGCGCCGCTGACGAAAATCAGTGCTGGCATAGACTCCCAGAAGCAGCCAAGGCAGAGAAGATTCCTCAGAGATGACAAGGCCTACTTGCTGATAATTATGATGAAAAGCATCAACACGGATGGCAGGGTTCCGCCAGAGAGCCATAATGCCCCCAGATAGCCCAGTAGCTTCAATTGCATAGGAAGACCAGTCATGGGAGACCCGACGCCGGAAACGTTGCATGCTAAGGCCCGACAACCGAGTTTCCAGCAAAATACAAATATCAAAATGATGAATCTGCAAAAGCCTACCAAAGGAGGATCGAAAAGATGGTTTCAATGCTCCTCGGACATTCCATATAATAATCTTCATTAATAAAAAGCAAGGGATCATCAAATCCCATCCTGGGCTCCCATCATAATCAAATCTGAAAGGTCTCCCGAGTCAGGACACAGCAACTGGAGATCCTGATCCGCCATCTGACTGAGGACAGGATCATTGGATACTGGTTGCAGAACTGACTCCATTGGAGCATCTTCAGCCAACTGTTTAGTAGGGGACCCATTTACCCGAGATATAGAAGGGGAGTCAGATATAGAGGCTTTCAGAGATGTGAAGGCAACCTCATGAACATCCAAGGTTCCTTTCTTATAGCAGGGGGGTAGAGTCATCCTATCAGGAGATCCACTTATTACCCCAGAGCTTTTAGGAATAACCGCCTTTCCTTTTCCCTTGCGTTTCTCGGATTTAGAAATTGACCTAGGCGCCGGGCAATCAACTTGTCTGGCCCTTTTGAGGGGACCAGGAAAAGCATCCTGACTGCCCTGAGGAGGACCACAGGCCAAACTCGATCCGAGGGAGACAAAGGGTTCTTTAACACCAAAACATTAGTCTTTGCCTTCTCTTGGGACCCCTCCTTAGCTGAGATCAAGCAGGCCTTCTGAACTTCAATTGATCTGGCACAGGAAGCTGACTCCTTCAAAGCTCTCTTATTTTCCTTAAAACCGGCACATGGTGTCTCTCCCGGCACAGACCCTGAAGCTGAACATTCAGAGGAAGGAGGGGCTAGGGGGTCGATCAGGCTAAACCCAGGGGATCCATTCAGCTCAGCCATTTCAAAATCCTGCTCAGAGGCCTTGATCCCGGCACGCTGAACACCTCCCGGCACGCTCTTATTCTCTGAACACCCTAGCTTCATCTCACACACTGCAGTCACTGGAGCATAATCTGGGATCATTACAATCTTGGAAGAAGAATGGGCCCTCCTACGAGCGATCTTCACTGGAGAATTCCATCCCTCTGCATCTTCAACACCCGAACGGCGCCCCCCAGGATATGCTGAGCAGGAACAGAGCCATTGGAAGCCCCCTGAGCCGTCAAGATCGGCTTCCTCTTCTCCTCCCGTTGGGAATCAACAGCAGACTTCCGTTGACGAATAGCGGCTATCCAAGGGCCATAGATCGAAAGGGACGCAGCAGCCTCTTCCCCGTTCCCAGACGTCAAGGAGCAAGGGCCAGTCAAATGAATCGAGCCACAGAGAGGACAGATCCCCTCCAGACTCTCATATGCGAACTGTTGCCAGAAGATTTGATGGATTCCCTGAATACGCGTCCCCGGCCGGAGAGGACGACGGAGATCAATCCGAATACAAACCCTAGCGAAGCCTCCTCTGTTCTTCGCCACTGTGGGAGCATCCGCACATATAAACTGCCCTGCAGTCTCCACAATCGCCCTGAGGAACTCCTCCTTCCAGAATTCCATCGGCAAGTTAGGTAATCTCACCCACACCAGAGCCGAAGGGATGGATTCCTCCGACGGGATGAATTCCGGCGTCCATGGTTCCGTCCCGATGACTTGCCCATTGATAGTCCATGGCCAATTTAGCACCAGGGAGCAAGCATCCGGATCTTCGAACCGGAAAATATGGCATCTAAATGCCAAGCTGATAGGGACGATGACCTCCTGAACACCGGCGCGCCGAAACTCTCGGAGGAAAGCTTCCGCTGGAACCCACCGCTGATAGGATCGAACAAGAACAGCCCGAACTGCCATTCAACAATCTCAGCCTCCAATTCCGACACTGGGAACCCAACCACATCTGGAAAGGAGGCCTCCAGCCTCGCCACCACCGCCGGAGATGGTGCCGACGATACCCAGGAGAACCCGGACGACATCCCCTTCCTCCCAGAAGACCCTCCTCCGGCTACCCCATCAGACACCATAGATGGAAGGGGGAGCAGGAAAGAACGAACCCAGAGAAAGCACAGACGGGCACACGGGAGACGCCGGAGATCGGAGAAGAAGAAGATTCCAACACGAATCTAAAAGCACTTCAAACAGAGAAACCAGAGAGAAGACGCGCACGATCCTTAAAGCATGCGCACGAT
Source organism: Calamus simplicifolius (assembly GCA_900491605.1). Classification (NCBI taxonomy): domain Eukaryota; kingdom Viridiplantae; phylum Streptophyta; class Magnoliopsida; order Arecales; family Arecaceae; genus Calamus; species Calamus simplicifolius. The sequence continues at coordinate 515,756 of UESW01002419.1, forward strand.
CCTTAAAGCAGAGAAACCAGACAGGACTTCCTTAGCATTCCATCCTTTGTCTTGTCGGAGAAGTATAGATTTTGGAAAACTAATTTGTATATTAATTACTATTTGATAATATTTATATATAAGAAATTGGTTATGAAAATTCAATCTTTGTTAATGGAATTAATTTATTTCATGCATAAATAGTTTGATAAAAGTCCTTTTATTCCATCATACTTGTTTGATTTCTTAAGCTACAAATTTTATTTAATTACCAGGCACTTTGCTAGCTGTCCTTATCTTTCTTTTTCAAAGCCAAGAGTTGAAAGGAAATCAGTTGTGATTGGAATATAAGCAGCGAGTTGAGTAAGTTCCTGCATTTAGTTAGGCCAGGTCTTGCCACCATAGTTTTATATCTTGAAACCTATGTGATCTTGTGATTTCATAGAACATTGTGATGCCCCTCCCAATAGTCCCACATTAGAAAATTTAGAATTGGTTGAGTAGTTTATAACTGGTTAAGGAAGAAGGACAAGGCACCAATTGGATCCCTTTTTGAACTATGGTGGCCCAAGTTGGTAGGACCTTATCCGTCTTGCTTTCTTGTAATGAAACAGGCCCGTAGGCCCGGGTCGTTACAATATGGTATCAGAGCCTCGCATCAGTCAGAAGTGCAGGAGCTAAGTGCCACACAGGACAAAGTGCTACATCATGGGGGATGGGAGCCACCTCTTGAACCTATGGGGGCCACCTCTAGAATCCTGCATGCCTGGTGGTTGTGATCAATTGCCCCTGCGATGAGGACGTCGCCTCTGTAAGGGGGGTAGATTGTGATGCCCCTCCCAATAGTCCCACATTGAAAAATTTGGAATTGGTTGAATGGTTTATAACCGGTTAAGCAAGAAGGAAAGGCACCAATTGGATCCCTTTTTGGGCTGTGGTGGCATAAGTTGGTGTGGACCTTGTCCGTCTTGCTTTCTTGTAACGAAACGGGCCCGTGGGCCCGGGTCATTACAATATGGTATCAGAGCTATACACCAGTCGGAAGTGCAAGAGCTAAATACCACATAGGGCAAAGTGCTACATCCATGGGGGATGGGAGCCACCTTTTGAACCTGTGGGGGCCACCTCTAGAATCTTGCCTGCCTGGTGGTTGTGATCAATTGCTTCTGGCGATGAGGACGTCGCCTCTGTAAGGAGGGTAGATTGTGATGCCCCTCCTAATAGTCTCACATTTGGAAATTTGGAATTGGTTGAGTGGTTTATAACCGGTTAAGCAAGAAGGACAAGGCACCAATTGGATTCCTTTTTGGGCTGTGGTGGCCCAAGTTGGTATGGACCTTTTCCGTCTTACTTTTTTGTAACGAAACAGCCCGTGGGCCCGGGTCGTTACACCTTATCTTTCTTTTTCAAAGCCAAGAGTTGAAAGGAAATCAATTGTGATTGGAATATAAGCAGCGAGTTGAGTAAGTTCCTGCATTTAGTTAAGCCAGGTCTTGCCACCATAGTTTTATATCTTGAAACCCTTATGATCTTGTGATTTCATAGAACATGTTAAAATTTGAAGGATTAGAGTTGTTGTATAGATTTATGTACAAATTATCTTAAAGTTCAATTATGACATAGTTGTGGGTTTCAAGATTGGCAGATGGTCAATATACGTTATGTTGCCGCCAAGTCACGTTCCTCGAACGTCGGATAACAGAGTGGATCCGAATGATGGAGAGGATAGCTCGAGAATCTCCTAACGCCTTCTTCTCGACGGGATTTCTGCAAGAAGGTCCCCGAGGACTGGTTGCACCAGTGGGGATCCTCTGACGCTCAAGTAAGCAACCTGAAAAATAATGATAAATAATGGACTAAAAGACTTTAGCCCAAAAAACTTGGAGTTCAGATCCCCTCTCTCGTTATGAGCGAAGGTTCTTATACCTATCCGGGAGTCCCCTTTACCCGCTTTTTGAAAGGTTGTTGATTTTGAGGCATTATTGTCGATAGCGGACAGGCGTCAAGGTTGACAGGGATAGGCCGCAACTATCCCTGAGTTTATCAGGGATAGCCCTGCCTGTCATCCTCCTACCAAGCATGGCGCCATAGATGGTAGGTGGGCTGGGTCACGTCGGACGTGCGCCGTAATTGGCAGTGGCTACGCGTGATCGCAAGCGATTAGTGGGCCACGTCGCGGTGGCAGGTGGTTGATGGGCCACGTAGCAGCTCCGGGCAGTCTGAGGCCGAGGGGAACCTTGGAGTCCGAGGTCGAGGGGGATCGAGAGTCCGATGCCGAGAGGACGCTGAAGTCTGAGGCCGAGAGGGCGCTGGAGTGAGAGGGCACTGGAGTCTGAGGCCGAGGCCGAGGGGGACCTTAGAGTCCGAGGCCGAGGGAGACCTTGGAGTCCAAGGCCGAGGTAGGGACCTAGAGTCCGAGGCCGAGGGGGCACTGAAGTCCGAGGCCGAGAGAGACTTTGAAGTCCGATGCTGAGGTTCCGTCCAGTCGATCGCCCTAGCCGTTAGCTCTAACATGATCAGCCATATCAGATTATTTATATTTACCAAATTTTGAAATTTCCATTCTTCCGCTAGATTGATGTTAAATTAGTTTGCATTTATTATTTGATTGGTTGCCATTTTTGCATGTCGAAAGCGCTCCCATTAAGTGCTCTTGAGGTTGTCATTGCTCTCAAGTCTCAATACCCATCTTTGGTCATAAAACTACAACAAATTAATGAACGGTCAATGAGCTAGCTGTTGCTTCATAAACGTCCCGTGACTCAGGGATCTAGGTGTTACCGCTGGGATCCGTCCTATTTGACGTCACCTGTCTTCTAATCGATGGTTTCTAAGCACGGGCATTGCGACGAAGTCAATAGATAAGAATACCGTTCATAAGTTATGAAAATTCTTTCTCCTTCCCATTAATGAATCCTAACCTATCTTTATTAAAGCAAGGTCCATCGTTGAAAACTTCTTGCATGCTCATGAGCTAGTAGCCTATTGCAGGAGCGAAATCCAAGTGATCCTTTCCAAGCTAGACTTTGAAAAGACTTCTGATAAGATCAATTAAGCTTTCTTATTAAATGTATTAGTTGCTAAGGGATTTCCTATAAGATGGGTTGGCTGCATTCATTCAATGCCACCTTTTACAACAACTGCTTTTCTCATTAACGGTTCCTCAGGTAAATGAACTTATTGTAGACAAGATCTTAGACAAGGAGATCTTTTATCACTAGCTCTTTTTCTTTTTGTGGTTGACGTGCTTTATAGATTATTTAAGCAATCCATCTCTATCGGATTGATTAAAGAAGTAGGAGATAAACCATGTATATCAAATCTAAAGAAGCCTGCAATTTGCAAATGATACAGTTCTTTTTAGTGCTGTAAAAAAGGGATCTTTGATAGTAATTAAAGCTATTCTCTTAGCATTTAAAAATGCTTCTGATCTGAGGATTAACTTCCACAATAGCTGCTTAATTTGTATGAACGTATCTAAGGAGGACACTAAGGTCTTGCTACTATTCTAAATTGTAAAAAACTTGGTGCATTTCCCCTTAAATATATTGGTTTACCATTATTTGATGTAAGGCTACCTAAGCAAGCTTGGATGCCTTTATTGGAGTTCACAGAGTCTCGTCTTGCTTCTTAGAAAAATAAACTTCCGAAGTGAGTTGTGCTAAGAATTGATCAACTGAGAAAAGCATTTTTATGAAAAGGATCCAAAAAGTAAGTGGTTCTAATTGTTTGATTATTGGCAATTATATGTTCCAGGACCCTAAGAAAGGAGGACTTGATGTTAAGAACATCGGCAATCTTAATTCTTCACTCTTAGTAAAATAGATCTGCAAGTTCTCTCAGTAGTTGGGTACTCATTGAAAGAAAGAATTCAATACCTTATGCTATGCTAAAAGGAAGATGGAAATAAGGTTAAGCTTTTCCCAGTTTGAAGGGATAACTGCAGGAATCAGGAAGCTTTCTGGAATTATACTACATTTAAGTTAAGGAATAGGCAAAATATCATATTGAAGAGAGCCCTCTAGCCTTCTTATTTAATAACCTGCATCAGGCCTATAAAAAAGATTTGCTCGATGGCTTCTCAATGGAGTTGACGCTCCCTAAATGATGTATCAAGGTTCATGACCCACTTGTAAGAGAGGAGTTCAATCAACTTTGCTCTCTATCAGATTTGTTGTCTTCCTTTAGACTTTTAAGAATCATTGATACATCAGTATGAAAACTAATAAAAAATGGCATCTTCTTAATGAAGTTATTGTGTAAATTTCTTAAAAGCAGGGGATTAATTCAGTCGTTTCACAAGAAAAACTAGAAGATAGCAATTCCATTCAAACTCATGATCTTTCTATGATTAGTCCTAAGAAACAGATTGCATATAGGTGAAATATAAGCCAAGAAAGATTGGTCCAAAAATTAAAATGTTCTTTTTGTGGATCCCCAATAGAAACAGTCAATCATATAGTCTTGAGATATCCATTCTGTAAGAAAATTAGGCTTCAATTAAGGCTTGCATGAATATTAATAGATGGCCTGATAATTTGCAGAATCTTTGGCTTAGCTGGAGGAAAGAAACATTAAAGTTGATTTAAGGAAAGGCAGGGACCAATTAATTGGAGCAGTGGGTCATCAAATTTGGAAGAAACGGAATTTCAAAATCTTTTTAAGCAAAGGTCTTTCTTAGTTTCGCTAGCTCGAGTCTCTTTGAAGTTTTACATTTCTTTATGTCATAGACTCATAGTCCAGTCTCTGTTTGTCTCCTCGATCCAATCAAAGCAGCCAGCTCCTTGTTTCTACTCTATCAAGCGTATTGGCTGGATCGGCTCCAACTTAAAAGCTTGATGTATGTTTCAGCTGTGTGAATGAAAGTTCATCTTGTTAATTTGTTGTTCTCTTTATGCTGCTAACTACGATTGATCGACAGTAATCAGGTTGGGCAGTCTTGGCTTGGCAGTGAGTTACTTCATCCATTTCTCTCTTCAAAGCTCTAGCATTTGGTGGTAGAGATTGCAAAGACTTGGACAGGAAGATGCATAGCCTGCTTTCCGGAGGAGTTGGCTTTCTGCGTGCCGACCCTCCCTTCCTCTTCCTCTCTTCCTATTAAGCTTCTTATCATATTCTGTTTTTCTGATTTTGGTTTTGTTTCTCATCTTTCTCTTTTCTTCTTGTAAATTCCTTATCTTTTTCTTTAATAAAATTTTGGGGGAAGCTCTTCCTCAAATTTTCCGCCAAAAAATAGAAAAAGAAGAAGAATACTGTTCAAATTATCAGATCAAGGTCGCCTTCTACTTCTAGTTTGCCTTCCATCCGCTACCAAAGGTCCATGTCAATGGTTCTTTTCCTCTCTTGGTACAAAATGGCTTCTTTCGCCGGCCCGTGCATGTATGAATTGGCGCGCGTTGACGGTCTTTGTCTCGGTCATAGGCTCGAGCACGGCAAGCCGAAACACTTGTGGTCTTTGTCTCGGTCATAGGCCAACGATATTTCAAGCCGAAACTCGTGGCCGCCGGGAGACTTGATCTAGATGGGCAGGGGTTCCTTCCCGGAATGCCCCTCTGGCCTCTGTTTCAAGGCTGGTTCCCAAACCGACCCTACTATTTGTCGGAGAATCTATCCATATTGAATGTTTCTCATCACCACCTAACTCAGAGACTTCAATAAGTCATTAGTTAACTCTTTACTTCAAGGCAACAATACCTTCCTATTTCTTATTGTGTAAAAAGTGAAACATATTGCGAGCAAAAGAGAAGAAAGAAATTGTACATATTGAATAATTTTTTCCTCTCAAAACATCAAATCAATGTGTCGAAAACGATAAACTTGAGCAAAAAAAAAAAGGTTTAGGAGATGAAGGTATAAGGGCGTCTAATTCAATATATGCAATCCTTTTCCTAAAGGTATAGCTGCAGATCAAACGCTACGATCTTCCCTCCGCTAGGTGTTGTGGTCGTTGGTTCCTCGGCTTGGGCCGGAGGGCGGCACCCTGCCTCTGGGGAGGAGGTTGAGCAAGAGAAGCTTATACTTCTCCTGGAGCTCTGTTTTCGATGATGCCGCGCTCTTAGTGCTCACCGGCGTTGCCAAGTTGCACGGAGAAACATTTAGAGGATTGGCCTCGAGAGGTGGGACGGGGAGGCTTTCTTTTGGGAGGGCGATCTTTAGGCCTGGCTCCATGGCAAGGATGTTGGCCGCGTGAAATCCATTTATAGGCCTCGAAGTCGAGAACTGGGGAGTAACGAGGAGGAGCAGAAGAAAGAGGAGACAAGGAAGGGGTTGGCGAAGGATTGCCATCAGTAGAGAGGAGAATAACCGACACTAGAAGTGAAGGAAAGTCGAGATGAAGGTTTTGCTGAAGACTGAGAGAGAGAGAGAGAGAGAGAGGAGAGAGAGGCGGAGAGGATTGAGATACAAGAGTTTGTTGGAGGGGGCGGTGGAGGGTATGGGGGATTTTATTGGCAAAAAAGAGTGAAGAAAAACTTTGAGATGTTTGAAACTTTCAATGTTCAGGAGTCTGAAAGGAAGGGAGTTGACTATTTGCGGCTTGACCCGTCATACCTCCTTCGATCCCTGTTAGCGTTGGACGCGGCAAGCGCGATAAGATACGCGTTCGGATTTGAGAAGCCGCTGGAACGAGAATCGCGTCATGAAATATGAAAAGCTAGTGGACTTGAAACAATTGTATAGTGTAAACGGGAAACTCACCGAATTAAAAAAAAAAAAAAAAATCCAAGCATTGGAACATGAACAAATAGTATTAAGTGGTTAACCAGCATCCAGTTGCTTCCTTTGGTTTTCCACGAGTTAGTTGAGTTTCGTAGTACTTTCTTAATCATTTCCATACATGTATTTCCAACGATCGCACGGACTAAAGCTTACTTAAGGACGGTGGGTTAGGTTATATGAGTAGGTGAAGAGCATACACGGGATTGATGTTTCAACTCGAGCGTCATCAACCGCACTACACGTATATTGTTGAAGAGGTCTCCATGGTAAATGGCATCATATGCGTCAAGCGTATATGCCCTTGCATGTTTTATGTATCTCGTGCCAAACCCTAAGGTCAAGCAAGAAAGCCACCAAGTGGCCAACTAATTAATCTCTTTTTATCCTTAGCCCCTACGTCGGGTTGAATCCAAGAAGTCCACACTCTATTGAGACTGGTCATCTAACTCTTCCGCGAGGCGTTAGCCTTTAGTTAATTAATGAGCGGCTCCGCTGAGTAGATGGGAAACGCGCGTGCCCCACTGGATTGCCGCGTCTACACGCCACGGGAAGTTTCCTGACATTATTTTTCTTGGGTTTGCCAGTTGCAGCGGACTCGGAATTCATATGTGGAGTTTATATGCATTATTTGCCTTATGGTTTGCCAGTTGTAGTGGACTCGGAATTCCAAATTCCCTGGAGTTAATGTAGGAAAAGTCTTGACTTGAAATTCCAAATTCCCTGAAATTAATATTAAAAATATCTTACTGCACATGAATTGATCGTGCATACATAACCCATAAGCCTTTTTATGCACTACACATGCATCAGCAAGCACAAGTAAGTGATCAATACATACGATATAGTAAATCTTTTCTATTAATATAATTAGGGATGCAACTTGAACTCATAAAATTTGAATTTTTCTCAACTCTAATCCTAACTCTATTTGTAAAATATCAATCCTAATCCTAACCCTAACTTTATTTGTAAAATCTCAATCCTAACCCTATTTTTAAAAATCGAGTTCAGATTGAAATACGGATTGATGAAAAAAAATTCTTTTTAAAAGTAAATAAATACCGAATTATAGATCCCAAAGACGAAAAATCAAATTCTTTGCCGAATGCATAAGTTGAATTCGAGGTTTTAACATTGTATTAAAAAAAGTATTACCTGAAATAAAGAAGAGGAGGAGGTACCATAAATAAAGAAGAGAAGAAGGCAAAAAATGAAACGAAATGTGCAGATGGTCCGGCTTTATATTGGTCATCTCATCCGACTCGACTGGCGTCCTCAACGTCCCCAAAAATCTAGTGCTGATAAACTATCCTCCATTCAAGTAACCCTTGGGTTTGGATTGCGGTCAATCCGAACACGGGTCAATTGCAAATTGGGCCGGATTAAACCCGGATCTTTCGGGTTTGGATTGGGCAAACATGAGTTTAAACACTGTTGTAAATCGGGTTCGATGGGTCGGGTTCAATTTGCACCAGATTAAACCCGGGTCTTTCGGGTTCAGGTTGGGCAAACATGAGTTTAAACACTGCTATAAATCGGGTTCGACGGGCTGGGTTCGGCGAGCTGGGTTCGGGTGAACCCGGCCTAAGTTGCACCCCTAAATATAATATCTATTTGGGGTGAGATTGATGATGAGTCTTTATAACTTTTTCTTTGAAAAAGTTTTGTTGCACTGCCTTTTGATGCGACAAGTATGCATCTATCGCAGATTGATTCTCTGCATATACCGATGCATGTGATGACGCTCGATCACCCCTCCTGGACGTCGGGAACAGAGGCTCTTCTTCTTCACCGGATCGCCTGCAAAGAAGTTTCAAGACCGGAGAGGGTTCTCCGGTGGAACCCTCCGACACCCAAGTTAGTGACAGAGGTCACAGCAGAGAAGGAGCTCGAGAGAGCTCTTGAGGAGGGAGAGGTCTCAGAAGGATCAGGTAGTTCCTTTGAGAGTTAGGGCATCGAGTGTGTAAAATGTGCGTTATAATGCCTTACCTGATTCCCGACGTAGTTTACTCTTTTATAGGGGGTGACACTGGCGCGATCACGTGGGTCCATGTCCCATCAGCCGATGGAGCCGTTGGATTGTCGGATCTGGCGCTATCAGGTGGCGCATGTTGGCGCTGCGGCGTGCATCGGCGCTGTCGGGCGGCGCGCATCGGGCGCTGTCGGGCGGCACGCGACAGAGGAATGGATTTTTGAATTGCTGGGGCTGATCTGGCGAGAACCAGGGGTCCCGTCTTGTTGGGGCCGAACTGAGTCGACCTGAGATGGCTGGGGCCTATCTCGCCGGTAAGGCCGTACCGGGGTGGGGTCGAATCGGCGAGCCTGGAGAAGATGGGCCGAGTCGGGCTGGCCTGGGACGGCCTTGACCGACTCGGCGGGACAGGGAACGCCGAGGCCGAGTCGGGCTGGCCGGGGACGGCCTTGGCTGACTCGGCTGGACTGGAGACGCCGGGGCCGAGTCGGGCCGGTCGGGGATGGCCTTGGCCGACTCGGTGGGACAGGGGACGCCGGGGCCAAGTCGGGTCGGCCTGGGATGGCCTTGGCCGACTCGGCAGGACAGGGGACGCCGGGGCCGAGTCGGGCCGTCCGGGGATGGCCTTGGCCAACTCAGCGGGACAATAGTAGCCGGGGCCGAGTTGGGTCGGCCTGGGATGGCCTTGGCCGACTCGGCGGGACTGGAGACGCCGGGGCCGAGTTGGGCCGGCCTGGGATGGCCTTGGCCGACTCGGCGGGACTGGAGATGTCGGGGCCGAGTCGGGCCGGCCGGGGATGGCCTTGGCCGACTCGGCGGGACAGGGACGCCGGGGCTGAGTCGGGCCGTCCGGGGATGGCCTTGGCCGACTCGGCAGGACAATAGTCGCCGGAGCCGAGTTGGGCCGGCCTGGGATGGCCTTGGCTGACTCGGCGGGACTGGAGACGCCGGGGCCGAGTCGGGCCGGCCTGGGAGGCCGACTCGACGGAACTGGAGACGCCGGGCCCGAGTCGGGCTGGCCTGGGATGGCCTTGGCCGACTCGGCGGGACTGGAGACGCCGGGGCCGAGTCGGGCCAGCCTGGGATGGCCTTGGCTGACTCGGCGGAACTGGAGACGCCGGGGCCGAGTCGGGCCGGCCGTGAATGGCCTTGGCCGACTCGGCGGGACAGGAGTTGCCGGGGCCGAGTTGCCTGGAGAAGTAGGGGCCGCCTGGCGTGGCCTTGGCCGACTCGGCGGGACAGGAGTCGCCGGGGCCGAGTTGCCTGGAGAAGTAGGGGCCGCCTGGCATGAAGACGCCGGGGCCGGCTAGCTTGGAGAGGCCATGGCCGGCCAGCAATGTGCCGGGGCCGACCAGCTTGGAGAGGCCATGGCCGGCCAGCAATGTGCCGGGGCCGGCTAGCTTGGAGACATCGTGGCCGGCTTGGAATGTGCTGGGGCCGGCTAGTTTGGAGAGGCCGGCCTTTGGCGGGCGTCGGCCTTTGATGTGCCGGCCTCAGGTGCTGGCGCTGGAGCCTGTCGGCCTTTGGCCAGTGCTGGAAGCCGATGCTGGAGGCCGACGCCGGAAGCCGACGCTGGCGCTAACGCTGAGCCCGTCAGCCTTTGGCTAGCGCTGGAAGCCGACGCTGGAGGCCGACGCTGGAAGCCGATGCTGAGCCGTCGGCCTTTGGCTAGCGCTGGAGAGACGCTGGAAGCCGACGCTGAGCCGTCGGCCTTTGGCTAGCGCTGGAGACCGACGCTGAGCCCGTCGGCCTTTGGCTAGCGCTGGGGGCTGGCGCTGCAAGCCGACGTTGGGGGCCGTCGCTGGAGTTAGAATTCGGGCCTTTGGGGTCATCCAAAAATTTCGTTTTTCATGGGGTCAACTGGCCCCATCAAATGCCCCCCACACTCCTTGAGCTTGCGTGCCCCGCATCGGCTAAGCGAAAGGAGTGTAGGACTTTTACCTTGTACCTTGCGCTGCCTTGGATGGACGTCTGTGTGCCTCCTTTGGCCAGCCGAGGGTGGCCAGTAATCCTTTCCCAGCGCGGGGACCGGGAGTGAACCCCGGAGGGTGACCTGAGAGCGGGGCGTCGTCAGGTTCCTTTTGAACTGGCCTGGGGGTTTGTGTTCTGCCCAAGTGGCGACTCAGCCGGGTACGGAGCCTTTAGGGTCTTAACCGACTCGGGGGCACCGCCGTGCCGGAGCCGAGTGGTGTCCCATGGGCCGCGATGCCAGTGAGCTCCTTTTGAACCAGCTTGGGGGTTTGTGTTCCGCCCAAGTGGTGACTCGGCCGGGTACGGAGCCTTTAGGGTCTTAACCAACTCAGGGGCACCGCCATGCCGGAGCCGAGTGGTATCCCATGGGCCGCGATGCCAGTGAGCTCCTTTTGAACCAGCCTGGGGTTTGTGTTCCGCCCAAGTGGCGACTCAGCCGGGTACGGAGCCTTTAAGGTCTTAACCGACTCGGGGGAGCCACCATACCGGAGCCGAGTGGTGTCCCGTGGGCCGCGATGCCAGTGAGCTCCTTTTGAACCAGCTTGGGGGTTTGTGTTCCGCCCAAGTGGTGACTCAGCCGGGTACGAAGCCTTTAGGGTCTTAACCAACTCGGGGGCATCGCCGTGCCAGAGCCAAGTGGTGTCTCGTGGGCCGCGATGCCAGTGAACTCCTTTTGAACCAGCCTGGGGGTTTGTGTTCCACCCAAGTGGCGACTCAGCCTGGTACGGAGCCTTTAGGGTCTTAACCAACTCGGGGGCACCGCCGTGCCGAAGCTGAGTGGTGTCCCGTCGGCCGCGATGCCAGTGAGCTCCTTTTGAGAGACTTGCGCAAGGGAAGACAAACTGTGTCGCCAGAAAGGACCTTTTTCTTTATTGCTTATGCTCCCGGGGGTACATCATTGATAATATCGGCGAAGGTTGTCCGCATTCCAGGTACGTGGAATGGGCTTCCCGTCAAGCTCTTCCAGTTTGTATGCTCCCCGATGGAGCGCCTCGGCGACACGGTAGGGGCCTTCCCAGTTGGGGGATAGCTTGCCCCCCTCGGTAGGCTTTGATACCTCGGCCTTTCGAAGCACCAAGTCTCCACGGCGAAAAACCTTGGGACGAACCCGGGCGTTATAGTACTTAGCCGCTCGCTGGCGAAAGGTCGCCATGCGCAGTCTCGCCCTGTCATGCGCCTCGTCGATGAAGTCTAGGTTGGTCCGAATCAGTGCGGGGTTGTCTTCCTCACTGAAGGACTCCACCCGTGGACTGGGCAATCCGATCTCGATGGGATGATGGCCTCGGATCCGAAGGAGAGGCTGAAAGGAGTTTCGCCCGTCGGGGTTCTGGGCGTTGTGTGGTAGGCCCATATCACACTGGGGAGCTCTTTTACCCAATGCCCTTTGGAGCCGTCTAGGCGAGTCCTGAGCCCTCTGAGGATGGTGCGGTTCATGACCTCAGCCTCCCCGTTGGTCTGGGGGTGGCCGACGGAGGTGAATCGGTGACGAATGCCCAGCTCCTCGCAGAAGGTCTTGAATGCCTCGTTATTGAACTGGCGACCGTTGTCCGTGACGAGGATGTGAGGCAAACCAAAGCAGCATATGATCGACTTCCAGAAGAAAGTCTTAACTTTGCTCTCCGTGATTTTGGCCAACGCCTCAACCTCAACCCACTTGGTGAAATAGTCGATGGCGACAAGCAAGAATCTCTGCTGTCCTGAAGCTGGGGGGAACGGTCCAAAGATGTCCATCCCCCACTGGGCGAAGGGCCACGGAGCCGAGAGCGGGCTCAGCGGGGCAGGTGGCTGACGCTGGATGTGCGCATGGCGCTGGCAGCCGTCGCACCTTTGAACTAGCTTGGCCGCGTCCTCCTTCATAGTGAGCCAGAAGTACCCCTGACGGAGAGCCTTCTGGGCCAAGGATCTGCCCCCCAGATGATTCCCGCAAATGCCCTCGTGGATTTCTCTGAGGATGTAGTCGGCATCGGGGGGCCTACGCACTTAAGCAACGGGTAGGAAAATGACCTTCTGTATAGGCGCCCATCGAGGAGGATGAACTTGGAGGCCCTCCACTTGAGCAATCTGGCTTCGTTGCGGTCATCAGGGAGGGTGCCATCGGTGAGGTAGCGGACATAGGCATCCATCCATGTAGGTTCCGGGGTGAGCGGGAGGACCTCCTCCCCGCTCTCTACACTGGGCCTTTCTAGATATTCGATGTAGGCGTCCCTTGTCAGGCCATCGGCAGAGGTAGCCAGTCGAGAGAGGATGTCCGCCTTTGCGTTTTCGCTCCGAGGGATGTAGCTGATGCTGAAGTAAGGCAGCGAGGAGGTCAAGAGTTGAACCTTTTTCAGATATTGCGCCATAACGGGGTCGCGCGCCTCATACTCTCCGTTGATTTGCCCGGAGACCAGTTGCGAGTCCGTGTAGGCTCTGAGGTGCTTTGCTCCAACCTCCTGGGCTAGTCTTAACCCGGCCAGGAGGGCTTCGTACTCCGCCTGGTTGTTGGTGGCTTCAAAAAAAATCTCAGGGCGCATTCGGCTCTTTCTCCTTCGGCCTGGCAAGAATGAGGCCGGCTCCACTTCCTTGAAAATTTGATGCGCCGTCCACGTGGAGGATCCAGGTCTTTCCATCATCCCTCGGCTCGGGCTTGGGCCGCTCCCCGGAGACCTCCTTGGGATCCTCTTCCGCCCAAGTGCACTCGACCAGGAAGTCGGCCAGGACCTGGGACTTCAAGGCCGGTCGTGCTTGGAAAGAGATGTCGAACTCCCCCAATTTGATGGCCCATTTGGCGAGTCGACCCGAAGTATCCGGACGGGCCAGGATGGCTCGGAGAGGTTGGTCCGTGAGCACCACGATGGGATGGGCTTGGAAATACGGGCGAAGACGCCGGGCGGAAACCATCAAGGCGAAAATGACTTTCTCTGTTTTGGAATACCTGACCTCGGCGTCATGCAGGACCTTGCTCACGTAGTAGACTGGCCTCTGGGTTCCGTCAGCGTCCAGGCGCACCAGGACTGAGCTGACGGCTTCTGAGGAGGCGGCTAAGTAAAGGAAAAGACTCTCCCTGTCTCTCGGCTTGGAGAGGAGCGGTGGGGAGGACAGGAATGCCTTTAAGCCGTCGAAAGCTCCTGGCAGTCGTCCGTCCATGTGAAACCGTTCACCTTCGCAGGGCCTTGAAGAAAGGCAAGCACCTCTCTGCCGATCTAGAGAGGAAACGACTCAGCGCCGCTACCCTTCCAGTTAGCCGTTGAACTTCCTTCTTGTTGGATGGCGGCCTCATGTCAAGAATGGCGCTGATCTTTTTTGGGTTCGCCTCGATTCCGCACTGGGTCACCATAAAGCCCAGAAATTTACCTGTCGTGACCCCAAAAGCGCACTTCTTAGGGTTCAGCTTGACTTGGAAGCGATGGAGGTTGTTAAAAGTTTCTTCCAGGTCGGAGATGTGATCGGCGGCACGGGTGCTCTTCGTCAGCATGTCGTCTACGTAGACTTCCATGTTCCGGCCGAGTTGGTCATGGAACACCTTGCTCATCAACCGCTGATAGGTCGCTCCCGCATTCTTGAGGCCGAAAGGCATCACCTTGTAACAGTAAATGCCTTTCTCTGTCACGAAGGAGGTGTGCTCCTCATCGCTGGGGTCCATCCTTATCTGGTTGTATCCGGAGAAGGCGTCCATGAAGCTGAGAAGCTCGTGACCAGAGGTGGAATCGACCAGCTGGTCAATTCTTGGCAAGGGGAAGCTGTCCTTTGGGCACGCCTTGTTGAGGTCAGTGAAGTCTATGCATATCCTCCAGCTCCCGTTTGCCTTGCGCACCATGACTATGTTGGCCAGCCAGCTCGGGTAGTGCGCCTCCCGGATGTGGCCAGCGCTGATCAACTTGTTGACTTCCCCATCAATCGCCCTTTGTCGGTCGGGGGCAAAGCTCCTCTTCTTTTGACGGATTGGACGGTGGTGCGGGTCGATGTTAAGTTTGTGGGTGATGACTTCCAGAGAGATGCCGGGCATGTCGGACGCTGACCAGGCGAATACGTCCGAGTTAGCCCGCAGGAAAGCTAAGAGGCGCTCCCGGTCCTCCAAGGGAAGGAGTCCGCCCACACGGACGGTCCTTGCTGGGTCATCGCTGAGAGGGAAAGTCAGGAGGTACTCGGCGGGCTCCCCTCCTTTGGCGGAATCTCTAGGGTCAGACGCCTCCAGGGCCGGGTCGGCCTCCAGAGGGCTCGACGCCGCATGGTAGCAAGGTAAGACCGGGCTCATCTCCCCATGCATTTCTCCAACTCCCTCGCTGGTGGGGAACTGCACCAATAGACGTCGGGTAGAGATAACCGCATCCAAAAGATTCAGGCCGGGATGCCCAAGAATGGCGTTGTATGCCAAAGGAACCCTCACAACCAGGAATTTCATGATCACGGTGCTTTGGCATAGCGGGGTTTCGGCCGTCACGGGCAAGGATATTTCGCCCTCGACCCTCACAGAATCTCCGATGAATCCAACTAACGGGGTCGCCACGGGCTGAAGGGAGTCAAGAGATAAACCCATTCGAACAAAGGCGTCGTAAGTAAGGATGTCAGCTGAGCTGCCACTATCAACTAAAATCCTTTTTACAGGATGTTTGGCGATCATCATAGCAACGACTATGCCTTCATTGTTTACATTTTCCATTACAGCAGTCTCCCCCCAGGGCATTACATTGTTTAGAGCATCCTCCCCCCTCGGCCGCTTGGACGCAAAGGCCGACCCCCAGGACAGCATCCCGACGGTTCGCTCCGTGGGAGTGTTGTCGACGGCGACTTGAGCTGATGGAGGCCCCATGATGGTCGGCAGTGGCTGTGGCATCTTCTGGACGTACTTGCCGAGGTAGCCCCGTTGGATGAGCTCTTCGATAGCCCGTTTCAAACTGTAGCAATTGTCGATGTCGTGGCCGTAGTCCTGGTGGAATCGACAGTAGCGGCTTCTGTCGCGGGACACACCCTTCTTCATCGGGGGAGAACGTTGAAGGTAGGGCTCGCCCTCGATCTCCATCAGGATGTGGGATCGAGGGGCAAGGAGAGGGGTGAGCTTACCCTCGTCGGGGACAGGGCTTCGGCGTCGGTTGTCGGACCGGTGAGGGGGGTCGGATCGGCGATGGCGAGGAGGTCCGCTCGGCTCAGGGCGAGCGGATTTGTGGCTGGAGCCCTTCGAAGACTCCCGGCGGGTGAGGTCGGCTTCATCTGCCCGGATGTACTTTTGGGCCCGGAGGAGGAGGTCGGAGTAGGAGCTCGGGGGCTTCTTGTCTAGGGAGAAGGTGAAGCGGGATGGAAGAAGTCCCCGCTTCAGCGCCAGGGTGGCCACCGCATCATCGAGATGGTAGACCTCGAGGGCGGTGGTTTTGAACCGGGACACAAAGTCCCGCAGGGGCTCTCCTTCCTTCTGGCGGACAGAGAAGAGGCTGTCCGCCACCCTTGGGATCCGGCGGCAGGCATCAAAGTGGGCCAGGAATGCCCTCTCCAGCTCCCGGAAGGAGTCTATGCTGTGAGGGGACAGGCGTGAATGCCACGCACGGGCGGCCTTCCGCAGGGTCGCAGGGAAGGCCTTGCAGAGAAGGGCGTCTGAGGCGCCCTGGACTTGCATCATGGCCTTGTATCTCTCGAGGTGGTCGAGAGGGTCGATCGTACCGTCGTATGGGTCCACCTGGGGGAAGCAGAACCTGGAGGGAACCGGTTCCTCCAGGATGCGGCGGGTGTAAGGAGGACGAGTGTCAAACTCTTCCTCCGGCTGGTGGTTTATCTTCCTGGTGAGCTCGTCGAGGCGCCGGTTGTACTCCTCCAGGCGTTCTTCCGCCTGGCGGTTGATTGTCGGAGCCCTCCGGGATGGCTCGGAGGAAGAAGAAGAAGAGGAAGCAGAAGATGGAGACGGGAGTCGGGACTTCCGCCTGGGTTCCCTGTGATGATGTGGCTTGGGAGGAAGCTCGCTGGGGCCGTGGCCGGGGGAACGTGGCCGCTTGGGAGGCTAGTGGCGAGGCTTCCTGGGGGAAGCTCAACGTCGGCCGGTCCCTCGCCGGGGGGAGCCTCCCCTCGCCGACATCTGGCTGGCGGGGGGAGCAGTCTGGTGCTGGGTGGCCACGGACTGCTGCTGCTGGAGTCCATGGACCATGGCAGTGAGGTTCTGAACTTGCTGGGAGAGGGTTGCCAGCTGCTCCGCCGTCTGGACAGTGGCGTCCGGCGGCGGGCTGGCAACAGAAAGGCTGGCAGTAGGGGGATTGGCCTCCTGCTGTCCAGCTGGCGGGATGAGCCCAGTCGGACAGCTGACAGAGGCATCCCAAGCTCGCGTCACCACCATGGCTTCTGGGAGAAAAGAGGGAACGATGGATGTAGCTTCGGGAGATCGTTCGCTACTTTTTCTTAGCACCCTTCCCTACCTGGCGCGCCAATCTGATGACGCTCGATCAACCCTCCTGGACGTCGGGAACGGAGGCTCTTCTTCTTCATCGGATTGCCTGCAAAGAAGTCCCAAGACCGGAGAGGGTTCTCTGGTGGGACCCTCCGACGCCCAAGTTAGTGACAGAGGTCACAGCAGAGAAGGAGCTCGAGAGAGCTCTTGAGGAGGGAGAGGTCTCAGAAGGATCAGGTAGTTCCTTTGAGAGTTAGGGCATCGAGTGTGTAAAATGTGCGTTATAATGCCTTACCCGATTCCCGACGTAGTTTACCCTTTTATAGGGGGTGACGCTGGCGCGATCACGTGGGTCCGCGTCCCATCAGCTGGCGGAGCTATTGGATTGTCGGATCTGGCGCTATCAGACGGCGCATGTTGGCGCTACGGTGCGCATCAGCGCTGTCGGGCGGCGCGCATCGGGCGCTGTCCGGCGGTGCGCGTCAGAGAAACGGATTTTTGAATTGCTGGGGCTGATCTAGTAGGAACTGGGGGTCCCGTCTTGTTGGGGCCGAACTGGGTCGACCTGAGATGGCTGGGGCCTATCTCGCCGGCAAGGCCGTGCCGGGGTAGGGTCGAATCGGCGGGCCTGGAGAAGATGGGCCGAGTCGGGCTGGCCTGGGACGGCCTTGACCGACTCGGCGGGATAGGGAACGCCGGGGCCGAGTAGGGCCGGCCGGGGACGGCCTTGGCCGACTTAGCGGGACAGGGGATGCCGGGGCCAAGTCGGGCCGGCCGGGGACGGCCTTGGCCGACTCGGCTGGACTGGAGACGCCGGGGCCGAGTTGGGCCGACCGGGGATGGCCTTGGCCGACTCGACGGGACAGGGGACGCGAGGCCGAGTCGGGCCGGCCTGTGATGGCCTTGGCCGACTCGGCGGGACTGGAGACGCTGGGGCCGAGTCGGGCCGGCCGGGGATGGCCTTGGCCGACTCGGCGGGACAGGGGACGCCGGGGCCGAGTCGGGCCGTCCGGGGATGGCCTTGGCCAACTCGGCGGGACAATAGTCGCCGGGGCCGAGTCGGGCCGGCCTGGGATGGCCTTGGCCGACTCGGCGGGACTGGAGACGCCGGGGCCGAGTCGGGCCGGCCTGGGATGGCCTTGGCCGACTCGGTGGAATTAGAGACGCCGAGGCCGAGTCGGGCCGGCCTGGGATGGCCTTGGCCGACTCGACGGGATTGGAGACGCCGGGGCCGAGTCGAGCCGGCCGGGGATGGCCTTGGTCGACTCGGCGGGACAGGGGACGCCGGGGCCGAGTCGGGCCATCCAGGGATGGCCTTGGCTGACTCGGCGGGACAATAGTCGCCGGGGCCGAGTTGGGCCGGCCTGGGATGGCCATGGCTGACTCGGCGGGACTGGAGACGCCGGGGCCGAGTCGGGCCGGCCTGGGATGGCCTTGGCCGACTCGGCGGAACCGGAGACGCCGGGGCCGAGTCGGGCCGGCCTGGGATGGCCTTGGCCAACTCGGCGGGACTGGAGACGCTGGGGCTGAGTCGGGCCGGCCTGGGATGGCCTTGGCCGGCTCGGCAGAACTGGAGACGCCGGGGCCGAGTCGGGCCGGCCGTGAACGGCCTTGGCCGACTCGGCGGGACAGGAGTCACCGGGGCCGAGTTGCCTGGAGAAGTAGGGGCCGCCTGGCATGGCCTTGACCGACTCGGCGGGATAGGAATCACCGGAGCCGAGTTGCCTGGAGAAGTAGGGGCTGCCTGGCGTGGAGCCGGGGCCGGCTAGCTTGGAGAGGCCATGGCCGGCCAGCAATGTGCCGGGGCCGGCCAGCTTGGAGAGGCCATGGCCGGCCAGCAATGTGTCGGGGCCGGCCAGCTTGGAGACGTCGTGGCCGGCCAGGAATGTGCTGGGGCCGGCTAGTTTGGAGAGGCCGGCCTTTGGCGGGCGTCGGCCTTTGATGTGCCGGCCTCAGGTGCTGGCGCTGGAGCCTGTTGGCCTTTGGCCAGTGCTGGAAGCCGACGCTGGAGGCCGACGCCGGAAGCCGATGCTGGAGCTGACGCTGAGCCCGTCGGCCTTTGGCTAGCGCTGGAAGCCGACGCTGGAGACCGACGCTGGAAGCCGACGCTGAGCCGTCGGCCTTTGGCTAGCGCTGGAGACCGACGCTGAGCCCGTCGGCCTTTGGCGAGCGCTGGGGGCTGGCGCTGCAAGCCGACGTTGGTGGCCGTCGCTGGAGTTAGAATCCGGGCCTTTGGGGTCGTCCAAAAATTTCATTTTTTATGGGATCGACTGGCCCCATCAGCATGTGAAGTGATCCAATAAATTTTGTTATGCATCATATATGCATCAATATGTACAAATGATCAATTTATAAGATCAATCAATACATACTTCCTGTGCACAAATGGGTGATAGTCTTTTCCCTCTCCCTTTTGGTACAGCAGCCGGCCCGTGCGTGGTCAATCGTCGCTGGAGTAACCATTTGGCTTCGCCTCGCTTTGTTCGCGGGTGAGGGAGCTGCTGCGCCGCAGCGGACCAGAGAGCAGCGTGGCTAAAAACGCCGGCGACCACCGTTAACAGCTGTTTTTAGTGGGACCAGTATTAATGAAACGCACAAATCACGCCCATCTCTTTCTCTATAGCTGAGCTGTGGGAAAAGTATTAATGAAACGTGCAAGACACGCCTAGCGTAGCACTCATGTTGAATCGGATCATATTACGTTCGGCTCACCGATTCTGATGTTTGAAACTAAACCTTAACCTTTGGATTAGATCAATCTATACGTCGTTTCGAGTTTTTTTTTTTTCAAGAATTTAATACATATTTCTTTTACTAATATATCTCCGCTTTTTTTCACTCGTTTACTACTTTAAATACTAAAGATACTGAATACGAAATTACAATAAGAATATGATAGAGATATAGATTAAAAGATATGCTTTATATTATGTCTTTATATTTTAATAAGAATTCATTTTGAGCAATGTGTACCATTTACTATATATATATATATATATATGCATGTATCTAGTATTTACAAAGAGTATTTGATTTAGTGTATAGAGTACGGCTTACACACAGAAGACTAGATCATCGATTCTTTTGGAATACAAGTTTATTGTTCACAATTTTAGATGGAATTGGACACACCATCAATAGAACTGTAGCACAAATTTTTAGTAGGTCTGTTTTGACTATGAGGAATGGTTTATTCTAACTATTTGTGCTAGTACACTTTGTGTGTATTGAACAGAACCCAGTTGAGTTAATTATTTTATACTGACTTTATAAAATAATTTAAAACTCATGAATATTATGATTACTTATGCTCTTAATCCGAATTCTATTTCTAGACACGTGTATGTAGTGATTATTGCTTTGATTACACATAGATTGAGATTCTATATGAGTCAATAAACTCAGTGGGTTGGGTAATAACATTATATATATATATGGTGAATATTAATAGTTGAAGGAATCCACGTCCTGTTAATTTGGATTGATGATATCCCCTTAAGAAAGCTTATAAGTTTTGATTGTATCAAATCTTGCAAGTGGATTTTGAATCCGATGCATCAAATAAGTTAAGTGGATAAGTCTCAAGGATAATAAAAGCTAATTAAATTATATTGTCAGTAATTAAATTTAATTGATGGATATCTGTAATCTTAACATGGGGAGATAATAAGTATTTAATATTAAAGGCTCGAAAATATAAATTCGAATATGATTAGGAGTACAATTATAATTTTTTAGTGGAATGAATTGTAATTTACGTAATTGAATCCTAACCCAGGGTAGGATTGGGAGATTTAATTACGTGGGAAGTCCTTTTCATATTTGCCTATTAGTCCCTGTTGTAGCCCTATAAATACCCTCTCAGTTGGTTGCTAGGGCTAACATTTTTAAGGAAAAAAGAAAATAAAAAACCCTAGGTCGGCCGAGAGATCCCACCATCTTGTGAGAGAAAGATCCCACCATCTTATGAGAGAAAGAAGGTATTTTTGGGAATACGGCGAAAGGCTAAAAGGTTGAGGTGAAGCAATCGAATCAAAGTGTTCCAAGGTTCAAATCTGAAGATATGATCTTATACTCATAGATTAGAACGGTAAAAGTTTTTTGTATTACTCATATACGCTATAGCCGTGATCTTGGGGGTATTCCGCGCTCCCCAACAGAATAAACATTAATAAAAATAATTGTTATAAACTTATAAAACATCAAAATAATATAATTAGGTAATAGTCTATAATTTTTTTAAAAAAATTAATTATGTACTAATATTAAATTATTAATAAGATTATAAAATAATATAAATAATTGTTAGAAATGCATTTAATCCTATAAAAACATTTGAATATTCAAAACTAATATCAATCCTTTGGTAACACTTAACTTCAAATAATTGTATTTTTACTTCCACCATTTGTTGAATCTTATTAACATCAAATCCATTATATATCAAAAAATATAAAATATTAAAATATTAATAATGTAAACAATTTAATTGATAGTTTATTAAAATTATATAGTGCTATCTACAAAAAAAAATTGTAAAATTTACAATAAATAAAATTAAAAATATATTTCTATTATATCTAAATAATTAATTATGGGTGATAACAAAAACTCATGGATTTTTCTCACAAATATTATTTTTGGGTTATTTTAGGTCACTTATGATCCTGTTGGAAAATTTTTGGATCAAGTTTCACTTTAAAAAGGAAAGGTAAAACCTTAATTTTATTATTATTATATTTGAATGAATGAATGCAGGCGCACAAAGATGCTAACACGCAATCAAAAGAGGAAGCGTTAATTTTTTTTTTTAAGTGAGATTTCACTGCTTAATATTAAAAGAAAAAAAAGCAACAAATTTGACGTATAACATAGTTAATTTATTTTTTTATTAAAAATAAGAAAATGAAATATTAGTTGTATCTAACAAATATTAGTTATCAATCTTTAATTATTGAAATGCATGCTGGCAGTGAGAGAAATAGTTTTTTTCCTAATATAATAATTTGTGTAGATAATATGGTGGTAAAGCGGTCTAATTCGGCATTAATTGCACATCCCACTCTTGTATGCGTCTGGTGCACGGCATATAGCACTGGCGCGTTTTTAGTGCATTCCAGGATGAAATCATGCGCGAATAACTGGAAGTCATCTATGTTATGGATGGATCCCGAGCAACCATAACAATAACTCAAAGGAAAAGCCTTTGTGCGTTACTTTTTATGCATAAAAATATATATTAATCATGCATTTATACAAATATACATATAAAGTATGCCATAATCTAATAAATCATAATATACGCATTTGTATGAGCATACAATCAATAAATAGGTTCAGTGCACTATTGAGATTTAATCCTTAATGAACAGTAATATAATTTTTTATTGAATAAGAATCAAAAAATTTTATTCTATTACCAATAATTAGATTCGTTATAGCGCCGTCGCCTTCACCTCTTCAACTATGAATTAATTCCTTAGTACCCTATATTATTATTGCGCTTTCGAAATTAATTATATAAATCAAATTAATTCCTTTTCTCCCATGAGATTCTTGACGTAACTCCTGAATCCGTAAGAAATCACCGTGCTTATCCCTTTCCGTTGGAACGTGACGTAGCAGACCACCACCACGTCGTTCTCTCCTTCCGTGAAGGCTCATCTTCTTCAAGCGGCTGGATCAGCCACCAAGCCAAGGACTGAAGACTCCTCTTCACGTGGACAAGCCATGAAGCCAAGGTGCGTTGACCGGATCAATCCCTCCACCTCTTCAATGCACGTTACCGTGAATCCCCCTTACGCAGGAACTCCAACTAGCCGTAAGCCCTTGCAAAAAGTCTCCATGTGCGAATCGTAGAGAAACAGAGAGTCCGTCTGGAGCAGAATCGGAGCCTTGGTGCGGTGAGCATGGAATACCTGGTGAAGCCAACAGAAATCTAGAATTTATCCCCCTTTCCATCGTGCTTCTAGAACACCAGAATAGCGGAAGGGAAGAAGATGAAGAGATAGAGCTGCCGCATGCGATGAGAAAGAATTTATAAAAAAAAAAATCTGTTCTTTATTCCTTCAAATCCTACCACTAGAATTTAAATACATATGATGTGGTTTATCCAGCGTTGTTAGAATAAATGGTAACAGCAGCTAACGGAAGTCACCGCATCTTAACCCCGAGACCCTCCGGTCTCAGAGTGCACAAGCATCATCTCACCCCCGAGACCGAGGAGGTCTCGGGGTGAGGCCACCATATCTCGACCCCGAGACCCCTCCGGTCTCGGGGTGCACCAGCACCATCTTACCCCCGAGACCTCCTCCGGTCTCGGGGTGAGGTCACCATGTCTCGATCCCGAAACCCCCTCCGGTCTCGGATGCATAAGCATCATCTCACCCTCGAGACCTCCTCCGGTCTCGGGGTGAGATCGCCATATCTCGACCCGAGACCCCCCTCCGGTCTCGGGGTGCACCAGCATCATCTCACCCCCGAGACCTCCTCCGGTCTCGAGGTGAGGTCACCATGTCTCGACCCGAGACCCCCCTCCGGTCTCGGGATGCATAAGCATCATCTCACCCCCGAGACCTCCTCCGGTCTCGGGGTGAGATCGCCATATCTCGACCCCGAGACCCCCCTCCGGTCTCGGGGTGCACCAGCATCATCTCACCCCCGAGACCTCTTTCGGTCTCGGGGTGAAGTCACCATATCTCGACCCCGAGGCCCCCTCCGGTCTCGGGGTGCACCAGCATCATCTCACCCCCGAGACCTCCTCCGGTCTCGGGGTGAGGTCACCATATCTCGACCCCGAGACCCCCCTTCGGTCTTGGGGTGCACCAGCACCATCTCACCCTCGAGACCTTCTCCGGTCTCGAGGTGAGGTCACCATGTCTCGACCCCGAGACCCCCCATCCGGTCTCGGGATGCACAAGCATCATCTCACCCCCGAGACCTCCTCCGGTCTCGGGTGAGATCGCCATATCTCGACCCCGAGACCCCCCTCCGGTCTCGAAGTGAACCAGCATCATCTCACCCCCGAGACCCCCTCCGATTTTGGGGAGAGGTCACTATATCTCAACCTCGAGACCCTCTCCGGTCTCGGGGTGCATAGGCATCATCAACGTTCAGCACGTGAACCAGCCTTCGAACCAAACGATAACTTCGGGCCTCCTGGCGCACCCACGTGATTCGCCGTGCGCCTGTGGCTGCTTGCGGCCATGCCTCATAATGGCGTATGGTGCATTGCATGTGTCACTGTGCATGACTATGCCCCGTTACGGAGTACGATTCACTACCATTTGCAACTGTGCGCGGTCATGTCAAGCAACGGCGCACACCAAATGCAACCGCGACTACTAGACACCTGTAAAGCCATATTGACAGGTAACGCGGGATGCCTCCGGTGCGCATAGTGATGGTACGACAGCAATCTTCTGGAACAGAAAGATGGGACATTCGAACAGGTATAAAAGCACACGCCCGTGCTGTAAGTAGAGATTCAAACTCTGGTTTTCTAGCTTTCTTCCTACTAGCAAAAACCCTAACTGTCTCGGCTCCCTTCTGCTGAGCAGTTCTTGTCTGATCCCAAGTAACCAACTTGAGCGTCGGAGGGTCCCCACCGGAGCATCCGGTCTCCGGGGACTTTTCTTGCAGAGGTCCGGAGAGAAGGACGTCCGTCTTCCCCGATGCTTGAAGAAGGTGACTTGGCGTCATCAGATTGGCGCGCCAGGAAGGGGGGAAAGAGAAAGACATCGAACCAGCAATCTGCGATCTCTCTTCTCGAGTTCTTGAAGCCATGGTGACGACCCGTACAAAGGGAGTCTCTGCCACTTGCGCTGGGGGCAGCGCCGAGGAGCCGGTCCACCTGCGGAGGTCCCCCCGGCTCTCACGACCAGCATTCCGGCGCCGCTGCATCCCCAGAGGGCTGGACCTTCCGCTCCTTCGGCCGATGTCCCTGCGCCTCCTCCGCAGCAGCTCCAAGAAGATCGATTCACCACCCTAGCCACGCAAGTCCAATCTCTGGCGGCGGTGGTTCAAGGCCTGCAGCACCAACAGGCGGCCGCGCAGCAACCGGAGCTGAATCCATCAATCCCAGGGGTGGTGCAACCCAGCCAGCATTCCTCCCGAATGAGATCAGGGATCACCATCATCAAGCTCCGCCCAAGCCTCATCACCGGGAAGCTTCTAAGAGACACCGGTCGCCTTCCCGCCACGCTAGTGTCTCTCCTAAGCGGCGGCACGGGAAGGAGGCGGAGCGCCCCCGCCGGCATCGCCGTCCCCATTCTCCGTCTTCTGAATCTTCGGGGGAGGGCTCTTTTGATGGCCGGATGGCCCGTCGAGCCGAGCGTCGACTCGATGAGTATAACCAGAGGTTGGAGGAACTTAGCCGTTGGATCACCCACCTGCCAGAGATGGACTACGATAGCCGCCTCCATTGTCTTGCCGCATCATGGAAGAACCCATCACCACCCGGTTCTGCCTTCCCCAGCTAGATCCTTATGATGGGACCATAGACCCTTAGACCACTTGGAAAGTTATAAAGTTCTCATGCAAGTCCAGGGGGCCACTGACTCACTCATGTGCATCGCCTTCCCAGCCACCCTGAAGAAGGCCGCCCGAGCTTGGTTCTCCTGCCTGCCACCACGGAGCATTGATTCCTTCCGCCAGTTGGAGAGGGCTTTCTTGACCCATTTTGATGCCTGCCGGAAGATCCCAAGGGTAGCAGATAGCCTCTTCACGTCCAGCAGAAGAGCAGTGAATCCTTGCAGGATTATGTCGCTCGATTCAAGGAGGCGGCCCTAGAGGTCTACAATCTTGAAGACTCGGTGGCCACTTTGGCCTTGAAGCGAGGGCTTCGCCCGTCTCGCTTCGCGTACTCTCTCGACAAGAAGCCACTTGGCTCCTACGCCGAGCTCTTGACCCGAGCTCTTGACCCAGCCCAGAAGTACATTCGAGCTGACAAGGCCGACTTCTCCTGGCGCGAGGCAGGCAGAACGTCCCCAAGAAACCAACCCGACCAGAACCTGTCGAAGCTCACCCCAGAAGACCTGAGCCTCCTCGCCGGCCAGACAACCGTCCCCGAGCCCCTGCGCCAAGAGATGGACCCTACACCCCACTGCTCGCCCCGATGTCTCAGATCTTGCTCGAGATTAAAGGGGAGTCTTATCTTCAGCGCCCTCCTCCGTTAAACCCGAAGATCCCTCGCAACAAGAACCTCTATTGTCGCTATCACCGGGATCACGGTCATTATACTGACGAGTGTCGCCAGCTGAAGAAGGCTATCGAAGACCTTATCCAGCGGGGCCACCTGGGAAAGTTCGTCCAGAGGAACAACCCGGGAGCTCCTGGCCCGTCAACGCCCCCACCGCCGATGATCGACAATGCCCCAACTGAGAAGACGGTGGCAATGATTTCTTAGGGGGCAGGAGGCCCGCCGAAGAGGCCGAGAGGGGAGGGGGAGTCGGATTCTGTAATTCCTTTCTTTAAAAAGGACTTAGAGGAGGTAGTAAACAAAAATGATGACAGCGTCGTCGTATCCATGACGATCGCTAAACATCATGTAAAGAGAATTCTAGTTGATAGTGGGAGCTCTGTGGATGTTTTGAACTATGACGCTTTTGTTCGCATGAACCTGTCGCTCGATCTACTCCGGCCCATCGCTACACCCCTGATGGGGTTTACTGGAGATTCTGTGAAAGTCAAGGGGGAGGTCACTCTCCCTGTGACGGCTGGCACAGCCCCATGTTAAAGTACGGTTTTCATGAAGTTCTTGGTGGTTCATGTGCCCCTTGCTTACAACGCGATCCTCGGGAGGCCGGGCTCAATCTTTTGGATGCTATCATATCCACTAAGAGGCTCCTCGTGAGGTTTCCTACCAGCAAAGGAGTCGGGAGATGCAGGGAGAGCAGAATCCACCTTCACTTTGCTACCACATGGCCCCTAGTCCGCAGGGGGCGGCACCCGTGCTGGTACCTGAGACGCTGGATCCTCGAGACCTGGAGAGAAGAGGAGAGGCCGAGCGACTGCTTACTTTCCCTCTCGGGGAGGATCCAATGAGAACAGTCCGGATTGGAGCCCTACTCCCGGAGGAGGCTCGTGACCGACTCCTTACCTTTCTACGAGCTAATGCGGATGTATTCACCTGGTCGGCGTCCGATATGCCAGGAATTCTAGAAGAGGTGATTACCCACCAACTTAACATTCGGGCGGAGTGCCGACCTATCTGGAAGAAGAAAAGGAGTTTCACCCTCGATCGACAGAAAGCCGTGGATGAGGAGGTGCGGAAGCTTCTGGCGGCCGGTCACATCCGTGAGTGCACTACCCAGACAGGCTGGCGAATGTCGTGCTGGTTCGCAAGGCCAGTGGGAGCTGGAGGATGTGCGTGGACTTCACCGACCTCAATAAGGCATGCCCCAAAGACAGCTTCCCGTTACCCCGGATCGACCAGCTGGTGGACGCCACGTCCGGGCATGAAACCCTTAGTTTCATGGACGCATTCTCGGGGTACAATCAGATTAGGATGAACCTGGCAGATGAAGAAGCCACCTCTTTATTACAGAAAAGGGGATTTACTGCTACAATGTGATGCCGTTTGGGCTGAAGAATGCCAGAGCCACCTATCAAAGGTTGATGAATAAAGTCTTTGAGGACCAGATAGGACGTAACATGGAGGTGTACGTGGATGATATGCTGACCAAGAGCACCAGTGCTGCTGACCATGTCGCCGACCTCGAGGAGACCTTCAATAACCTGCGCCGGTATCGGATGAGGCTTAACCCCATAAGTGCACCTTCAGAGTGCGGCAGGCAAGTTTCTGGGCTTTATGGTAACCCAGCGAGGGATTGAAGCCAACCCTGACAAGATTAGGGCTATCTTGGATATGAGGCCCCCAGCTAACAAGAAGGAGGTGCAACGCCTAACTGGAGGGTGGCGGCTTTGAGTCGCTTCATGTCAAGATCGGCAGAAAGGTGCCTGCCCTTCTTTAAGGTGTTGCGCAAGGTCAATGGCTTCGAGTGGACAAAGGAGTGTCAGGATGCCTTCGAGGAGTTGAAGCAATTTTTATCCACTCCCCCGCTGTTGTCCAAGCCAAAGAGTGGGGAGGAGCTCTTCCTATATCTCACAGCCTCCCCCGAAACTGTCAGCTCTGTGCTCGTGCGCATGGATGTTAATGGAGTCCAGAGGCCGGTCTATTACACCACAAGGTGCTTCATGATGTCGAGACCAGATACTCTAGAACCGAGAAGATCATTTTTGCCCTGGTGGTCTCTGCCCAACGCTTCCGACCCTACTTTCAAGCTCATCCCATCATGGTGCTCACGGACCAACCTCTTCGGACCATCTTGTCTCGCCCTGACACCTTCGGTTGGCTAGCCAAATGGGCCATTAAACTAAGTGAATTTGACCTATCCATCCGACCAAGGTCGGCCATGAAGTCTCAGGTGATAGCTAATTTCTTGGTTTAGTGTTCCTGGACCGAGAAGGGTGTGGAGGATATACGCCCGGAGGAATGTGTGGGCCCTCCCTCAACCGAGGAGGCAGAAAAAGAGGACTGGATTTTGCATGTGGATGGAGCAGCAAATTCTCAAGGAAGCGGAGCTGGACTCATTCTTGCGAGCCCTGAAGGGGATGCGGTGGAGTATGTTCTTAGATTCCAGTTCCGGCAACTAACAACCAGGCGGAGTATGAAGCCCTGTTAGCGGGAATGAGGTTGGCTGAGGAGTTAGGTGCAGGGCATTTGAGGGCCTTCACGGACTCTCAGCTTGTTTCTGGGTAGATCACTGGGGAGTACGAAGCTAGAGACCCAACCATGTCCCGTTATCTGAGCAAGGTGCAATCCCAAGCCTCTCGGTTCTCTTACTTTCGTGTCAGCTACATTCCCCGAGTAAAGAATGCTAGGGCCGACGCATTATCCCATTTAGCCACTTCGGCCGACGGGACGCTGGGAAGAACATATGTGGAGCACCTCAGGCCCCAAGCATTGAAGTTGCGGATGAAGCATTACCGATGGAGCAAGAGCCCTCTGGATGGACGCCTACGTCCGATATTTGACCGACGGCACTCTCCCAGAGAACCCCGCGAGGCCAAGCTACTCAGGCGGAGGGCCCGAGGTTCTTGATGATGGATGGGAAGCTTTATCGAAGATCATTCTCATACCCGGTCCTCAGGTGCGTGGACCAGCAGAATCAGACTACATCCTGCGGGAGATCCATGAAGGCATCTGCAGAAGTCACCTGGGGGGCAGAGCCCTAGCTCATAAGGCCCTACGACAGGGGTACTTTTGGCTGACCATGAAGGAGGATGCAGCCGAGCTCGTTAAGAGATGTGATAGCTGTCAGCGCCATGCTAATATCCAGCGATAGCCGACGTCTCAGTTAACCCCCTTGGTGGCACCCTGGCCCTTCGCCCAGTGGGGTATGGATATCCTGGGACCATTTCTCTCGGCCTCCGGATAGCGAAAGTTTCTCCCGGTGGCCGTTGATCACTTCACCAAGTGGGTTGAAGCCGAGGCCCTTGCTAAAATCACGGAAAGCAAAGTGAGATCCTTCTTTTGGAAGTCCATTATATGTCGGTTCGGACTGCCGCACACCTGGTCACCGACAATGGCCGGCAGTTTGACAACGCGCCCTTCCGGGAATTCTGCTCGAACTGGGCATTCGTCAGAAATTCACTTCCGTCGGGCACCCTCAGACCAACGGGGCGGCCGAGGTAACTAATCGAATCATTCTCCAAGGGCTGAGAACTCGACTGGATGACTGTAAGGGACGATGGGTGGAGGAGCTCCCCAACGTGCTGTGGGCCTACCACACAACGCCACGAGCCCCCACCGGCGAGACCCCATTCAGCCTAGTCTTTGGATCCGAAGCCGTCATCCCGGTAGAGGTTGGCTCACCGAGCCCTCGGGTAGAGTCGTACAATGAGGAAGGCAACCCAGACCAGCTGCGAGCCAACCTCGATCCTGGTGGAGGAAATGCGAGACCGAGCGCGACTTCGGATGGTGGTCTACCGGCAACGGGCCGCCAAATATTACAACACCCGTGTGCGCCCCAGGACTTTCCTGCCGGGGGACCTGATCCTTCGACGGGCTGAAGTCTCGAAGCCGGCGGAGGGAGGAAAGCTAGCCCCAAATTGGGAAGGGCCCTATCGGATCGCCGAGACACTTCATCACGGAGCTTACAAGATTGAAGAGCTTGATGGGAAGCCGCTTCCTAGGACATGGAATGCAGACAACCTTCGTCGTATATCAGTAATGCATTTCTCCTCTCACATTAAATACCGTGCATGTATTCTTTTGGGCTTTCGCCCCTCATTCTATATTAACAAATTCCAATTTTAGCTCATGAGTTCTTTTTACCTAAAGCCCTGGGCCAGCCAGGCATGAAGCCCGACACCCGTCGGCACCTAAAGCCCTGGGCCAGCCAGGCATGAAGCCCGACACCCGTCGGCACCTAAAGCCCTGGCCCAGGCATGAAGCCCGACACCCGTCGGCACCTAAAGCCCTGGGCCAATCAGGCATGAAGCCCGACACCCGTCGGCACCTAAAGCCTGGGCCAGCCAGGCATGAAGCCCGACACCCGTCGGCACCTAAAGCCCTGGGCCAGCCAGGCATGAAGCCCGACACCCATCGGCACCTAAAGCCCCGGGCCAGCCAGGCATGAAGCCCGACACCCGTCGGCACCTAAAGCCCGGGCCAGCCAGGCATGAAGCCCGACACCCGTCGGCACCTAAAGCCCCGGGCCAGCCAGGCATGAAGCCCGACACCCGTCGGCACCTAAAGCCCTGGGCCAGCCAGGCATAAAGCCCGACACCCGTCGGCACCTAAAGCCCCGGGCCAGCCAGGCATGAAGCCCGACACCATCGGCACCTAAAGCCCCAGGCCAGCCAGGCATGAAGCCGACACCCGACGCACCTAAAGCCCGACACCCATCGGCACCTAAAGCCGACACCGTCGGCACCTAAAGCCCTGGGCCAGCCAGGCATAAAGCCCGACACCGACGGCACTTAAAGCCCGACCAACCAGGTATAAAGTCCGACCCCCGTCGGCACCTAAAGCCATGTGCCTACCTGGTGCAAGGCCCGACATACCCTTGGCAGAGCGGTGCGCCATCGGTCCTAAGGAACCGCCTACCTCAACCTCCAACGACCGGCGCTTCAACCCCAAGAAACCTATCCTTCATAGCCCCGAGTTTCGGTTCTAGATGGCTAAGATGGAATAGCTCACGCGTAAATTGAGAGTTATCCCCTGGCACTAATAGGACCAAGGGGTCGCGCATTGTCACCAACGAATTTGGGATAAGAGTCGCAAATAGACAATTTATCTTGGAGAAAAAGATATTTTATTAATTTGAAGGGATTACAAAATGCCGACGTCGTCGGACTTGCAAAAATAAAAATACAAGGAAGCTCACGGTTCAGCTGGCGCGGGCTCATCGTCGGAGGGGGCCGAATCCGAGAAGTGATCTGGTTCGACTTTTAGGGCTTGGGGAATGTTCAAGTCCCTGTAATTTTCTCCTTTCCGTGCTGGAACCCTTGAAGAAACACCGCCGTCGAAGCTTCTGCCAAATCATCTGCAAAGCGCTCGGACGCTTTGTACTCTTCTATGATTCCGGCGGTCCTGGCCAAGATGGCAGCTTCCACCTCAACGGCCCGAGCTCTTTCCTCCGCGGCGAGGGCTGCCGCTGCAGCCCTCTCGGCCTCTTGGGTGCGGCTCACCTCCTCTCCGGCTTGGTTTGCTTTCTCCTCCACTGCACGTGCCTTCTCCTCCGCGGTCCTTGCTTTTTCTTCCGCTGCCGCTGCCTTTTCCTCCGCAGACCCTACTCTCTCCTCAGCCGCGGCCGGCCGACCCTCGATTTCTTAGATGGCCAGGGTCAGCTAGAGATGTGCAGGTCTCTGGCCATCACGGCATTTTTAGCCTCCATCATTTGGTGAAGCGCCGCCCGCAGACGGTTGGCCTCAGCCTCCGCTCGGCTCTCGGCGGCCCTTGTTTCACTGGCCCAGGCGCTTCTGGTCGACTCCAGCGCCTCCTCGGCCGCCTCCGCGGTGCTGGGCATCTTCGGCCTCCTTCTGTGCCTCGCGCAGAAGGGCCTTCCCACCATGGATTGCCTCCCTCGCGGCCCTTAGGGAATGCACAAGCTGCATGAAAGTTCCAGGTTAGCAAAAAAAAAAAAAAGAAAAAAAGAGGGAAATATAAAAGCAAAGGGTGGAAAGACCGCTTACCCTGACAAGGGGCGCGTAGGATTCCCAGAAGAATGTATTGCCTTCAGGTGGCTGAGCTCTTCCAGGACTCGGGCATGAAAATTGGAGAAAGGACCCATTCAGCCCAGCGACCGTCATTCAAGATGGAGTCCCGGGGCGGCCCTGGTTTGGCCCTGCTCCGTTCGGCCGCCTCAGCATCCTCCGGCTCGGCGCGCGGGCTGCTCCTAGGCGTCCTCTCGGGGGGTGGGCTTGCTGTCCCTGATGGCCCCTCGCCCCAGTCCCTGACCGCCTCGGGTGGAGTCGGTTCGCCAGGGGCAGGAAGCTCTTCCACCACTGTGGGCTCCTCCGCCACTGCCGGCTCCTCTGCGGTTGGCTCCTCTATTGGGACCCCCATGGTCGCGCCATCTCTGGCGGGGTGTCGGCTGTGAGGTCGATTTCTGGAGCAGCCGGGGGTCTTGTGGTGCCGGTGGTCGGGGAACCCGAGCTGTCGGGCGTTTTGGGGCTGGAGCTTGCTGGCCTTCACTCGGCCCCTCCCGGGCCCTCTTCTTGGAGATGGCCTTCAGGAGTCTCTGTGTCGATATCTTCATGGCTGCATGATATCGGTCAAGGTTAAAAAAAAAAGAAAGAAAAAGAAGAGAGGCAGGCAAAATTTTGGCTAAGTGTGGAAATGGCTTACCCCGGTGGGAGATAAGACCCGCCGACTGGAGGTTATCTTCCATCAGGAGCAGGGTGTACCGAGGGATCTCGGCAGCTAACAATTGACCCAATGCTTCCCGATCTCCAGGTGGACGGTGGAGTTCGCGTTGCCTCGAAGGTCGGGGTCTCCCCACCGGGGCCTGACTTGGTCTAGGCCAGCAAAAAAGAACCGGGATTTCCATCCCTTAATCGAAGAAGGAAGAAAAAGCTTGAGGACCCGATTGGGTCGGGGCTGGAACAGCCACCAACCCTTCTGGGACCGGAGGATATAAAAAGATCGGAAAAGAGAGATTCGGGGGGTGATGCCAAGACGATGACAGAGAATAACAAAGGCGCTAATGACCCGGTAGGAATTTAGGACCAGTTGGGAAGGAGTCAAGGAGTAGTATTCAAGAAGGTTGATGAAAAAGGGAGGAAAGGGTGGACGGAGACCCGCCTTCAGGCAAATCTCATAAAGGGCCACCCGGCTGGGTCGGGAGGAGATGACTATATCATCGGGAGTCGGCAGGAAAAGCTCAACGTCCCGGGGAATCTGGTAACGGGCCCGGATTTTTGCCAAATCCAGACTGTTACCGTGGAGGCGGTCCCCTCCGGGGACCCCTCCACCCTCGAGGAGGTGCCGGCCTCTGACCGGCGGCTCCTCGATGGGGCCACCGGTGACTCGTGCCGGGCCAGGGGGACGCGGTCCTCTGAATCAGTGGACCACTCAAGTGGAGGAGAGGGGGAAGGTACAGGAGAGGCGCAGTGCCTCTCAGAGGGAGAACGATTCTCCGAATCGTCCTCTGAGGTCCAAGATGGAGAACTCATGGATAAAAGAAGGGATGGAGGAGTCTAGAATGGACAAAGAACTGACCTGAGGGAAGGAAAGCTAAGCGCAGGTTCTCGGGTTGCAGGAGAGACCAAAACGCAGAGGCTCAGAGGAAGACGATGATGGCAGCAGTGGTGTGGCCAGATTCAACCCCCATTCGAGTTTTATTGGGTTTTCAAATTGTCCCGCCTCGTCTCGTCAGCCACATGGACCCCCACCATAGGCTGGTTCGCCTCGATGGTTGCCAGCGCGTGATACGGTGCGCCTCCGGCCAATGATGGGACTCCGCTGACGTGCCGCTATGAGAGGTAATGATGATGCAACTTTCCACGCGGACTTCGAAGAGCTAACCTCGCCTCGAGGTCGATCGTGGCGGGCTAGTGTACGGAAGCGGCCGCCTTTTCACATTCCCCATGCCGTCCGCATAGAGATGTGGACATGGATCAGCCACATGGGAGGTAGCACCCCTTTCGCCTTGCCAGTGGGGCCCGCTTCGCCTCAGGGTGAGGGGCATCTGATGTGGCTGATCCAGCGCCGTTAGAATAAATGGTAACAGCAGCTAACGGAGGTCACCGCATCTCAACCCCGAGACCCTCCCCCGGTCTCGGGGTGCACAAGCATCATCTCACCCCCGAGACCTCCTCCTATCTCGGGTGAGGTTACCATATCTCGACCCCAAGACCCCCCTCCGGTCTCGGGGTGCACCAGCACCATCTCACCCCGAGACCTCCTCGGTCTCGGGGTGAGGTCACCATATCTCGACCCCGAGACCCCCCTCCGGTCTCGGGATGCACAAGCATCATCTGACCCCCGAGACCTCCTCCGGTCTCGGGGTGAGATCGCCATATCTCGACCCCGAGACCCCCCTCCGGTCTCGGGGTGCACCAGCATCATCTCACCCCGAGACCTCCTCCGGTCTCAGGGTGAGGTCACCATATCTCGACCCCGAGGCCCCCCTCCGGTCTCGGGGTGCACCAGCATCATCTCACCCCCGAGACCTCCTCCGGTCTAGGGGTGAGGTCACCATATCTCGACCCCGAGACCCCCCTCCTGGTCTCGGGGTGCACCAGCACCATCTCACCCCCGAGACCTCCTTCGGTCTCGGGGTGAGGTCACCATGTCTCGACCCCGAGACCCCCCTTCCGGTCTCGGGATGCACAAGCATCATCTCACCCCCGAGACCTCCTCCGGTCTCGGGCTGAGATCGCCATATCTCGACCCCGAGACCCCCCTCCGGTCTCGAAGTGAACCAGCATCATCTCACCCCCGAGACCCCTCCGGTTTCAGGGAGAGGTCACTATATCTCAACCTCGAGACCCTCTCCGGTCTCGGGGTGCACAGGCATCATCAACGTTCAGCACGTGAACCAGCCTTCGGACCAAACGACAACTTCGGGCCACCTGGCACACCCACGTGATTCGCCGTGCGCCTGTGGCTGCTTGCGGCCATGCCTCATAACGGCGTATGGTGCATTGCATGTGTCACTGTGCATGACTGTGCCCCGTTACGGAGTACGATTCACTACCACTTGCAACTGTGCGCGGTCATGTCAAGCAATGGCGCGCACCAAATGCAACCGTGGCTGCTAGACACATGTAAAGCCATATTGACAGGTAACGCGGGACGCCTCCGGCATGCACAGTGATGGTACGATATCAATCTTCTAGAACAGAAAGATGGTACATTCGAACAGGTATAAAAGCATGCACCCGCACTATAAGTAGGGATTCGAACTCTGGTTTTTTAGCTTTCTTCCTACTAGCAAAAACCCTAACTGTCTCGGCTCCCTTCTGCTGAGCAGTTCTTGTCTGATCCCAAGTAACTAACTTGAGCGTCGGAGGGTCCCCACCGGAGCATCCAGTCTCCGGGGACTTTTCTTGCAGGGGTCCGGAGAGAAGGACGTCCGTCTTCCCCGACCCTTGAAGAAGGTTACTTGGCGTCATCAACATCCACAAAGTAGGTAAGGCTCCAGACTCAACAAAAATTCTCATGGACTAACCCAATAAGATTAAACTAATCCCCAAGCCCATGTAGACATATGACTTGATTTAATCTCAACACTTGAACTCAAACTCAGTCCAATATAAATTAGTTCTTCTGAGCCTTGATAGCACCATACCAGGCTCAATATGCATGATTTTATGCATCACCTTCAATGCACAAAGATATTTCCTAATTCAAAAGTGCAGTGCAGTTTAAGAACAAGAGCCCTAAATCAAGCCCATTCTTTTAGAATAACCGTGGGCTGTGAAGCTCGTAAAAGTATGCAGAGCCCAGCGCGACACTAAATGCTCGGACAACTTTTAAAATTAAATAAGTAGCTATGAAATTTATAATAAAATTATAAAATAAATATCAAACATATGTTTAATGTTATAAAAAATAAAATAAAATTATGCTTAATTTTATTCATTCATTGCTTTTTCTATGCTTTCTAAAGTTATAGGTGATCCTTCAACAACTCCTAATTTATAAAAGTTCACTACTTTTTTGCTGAACCTCATTATCAACTCTATCATGTATTTAAAAATATAAAATATTAAGATATTAACTATAAAAATAATTTAGTTAATAATTCATAAAATTATATAATGCTATTGAATAAAATTATAAAATTTAAAGTAAATATAATTAAAAATACATTTACTCTTGTATCTAATAACTATTTACAAGTGGAAATTAAATTCATGTATTTCCTGATAAATATTATTTTTGGGTCTTTTGAATCGTCCATGACTCGTTCTGAAAATTCTTAGATTATTTTATATTTAAGTTTTAAAAAAGGCAAAATTCTTATCTTAAATTTTTTTTAATTGAGTTTGGACCGAGTTCGCAAGCTTATTAGATTTTTGTTACTTTTAAGCACACATATCTATGTGCACAAACACTAACATGGAGTCAAAAAAAAAAGCATAATTTTTTAATAATATTTTAGTGTTAATTACTAAAATAAAATAACATGTGCAACTTTTTTATCACTATTCATGATTATGTGGCATGATTTACATATATTTTGTACTAAAAAAATTAATAGTAGCAAGTACCATACTTAAAATTATTAGATTTATGGTTAAATATTGATCTCATCTTCTTTTATTACTAAAAACTTCAAATAAAAAATCTTGAGACAATTTTATTAGATTTATATAATAAAAATGAAAAATTCAGATTAGATGTCATTCTTTAATCGTTAGCATGCATGCTGGCATTGAGAGCGATAGTTAATTTTTATTTAATATTATTACCGCCAACTCACTTGTGATGAACGTCGAATGGGCTAGGATTGTGGTGAGCGTAGAAAAGTCACCGTCTTTCTTCTAGAGCCTGTAAAAAAGTCCCGGGCCGGTATTTTCGGCGGGAACCCTTCGACGCCCAAGTCAGCGAATCGTGGAACAGGGAGATTGTCTAAGTGGAATTT
This sequence comes from Calamus simplicifolius, assembly GCA_900491605.1. Classification (NCBI taxonomy): domain Eukaryota; kingdom Viridiplantae; phylum Streptophyta; class Magnoliopsida; order Arecales; family Arecaceae; genus Calamus; species Calamus simplicifolius. Next base: position 552,843 of record UESW01002419.1, read on the forward strand.
TTAAAGAGGAAGCCAGAGAGAATCCCCTTCGCATGCGCTCGGGTCCTCTTTTTATACCTGTCTGGGATCCCGTTTACCTCGTTCTGTTGGAACCGTCGAATCTTCCCTGTTGTGATGTTTCATCGAACGGCAAGTCGTTGGGTTGTTGCTGGATAAGGGCCGCTTATAGCGGTAACTACCGATCGAGCTAACACTTGCCCGCGATTTTGGCGAGCGAGGTGATCGGCAGTAGACCTTAGATCACGGGATCCGTTGTATGAGACTGGTCATTGTGCAGTGAAAGATACTGAAGGCTGACGCTGGTGGCCGACGCTGAAGGCCGGCGCTGGAGGCCGACGCTGGGGGCAGTCGCTGGATGCTAGCGCTGGAGGCCGGAGCCAAAGTCTTAGCGCTGAGGGCCGACGCTAGTGGCCGGCGCTGAAGGTCGACGCTGGATGCCAGCGCTGGAGGCCGGAGCCAAAGTCTTAGTGTTGAGGGCCGACGCTGGTGGCCGACGCTGAAGGCCGACGCTGGATGCCAGCGCTGGAGGCCGGAGCCAAAGTCTCAGCGCTGGGGCCGACGCTGAAGGCCGACGCTGAAGGGGGTTTTGCTGTCACATCATTGCTTTCAAAAACCGTGCAAAAGTTAATACCACCCAGAGGAAACGGCCAGCCGTATCAGATGCCCCCCGCCCCTGAGATGGGTGAGCATTCACCTACCGCGAAAGGGGTGTTAATATCCTCTAGGCGGCCGGTTTTCGAGTCATTATTTCGCCTTTGTTGGGATTAGAGAGGATTTCCCTCGGGCAGCGTTATGAAAAGGCGAGCGGTATCATTGCGATAAAGCTAATGCCTCCCTTTTTATCGGTGGTCTTTTCGAGTTTTTCACGTTGGCAGGCCGTCGAAACGCCTCCCAATTGAAGATGGACGCGTGGTCAGATCGAACGATTATGGGGTAATCTGAAATGACGTTATGAGGAAAAATCGCCCTTATCTTCCCATCCTCTCCATTTCTTACGCTGCTGCCCCCTTTCGAGTCCGCAAGCGTCCATTTGTCTCCCGTGTTCATCCTCTCCCCGTGCTCTGTTTTTGGCTCGAGTTTTCCAGGTTAGTTCCTATGGTTTCATCACCTTCCTGCTCCATCTCTGGTTCCTGGGGGGGTTCCCACAACCCTTCTCAGACTTCCGATTACTTACCAAGCCAATGGTCTACCCCTTCCCCTAACCGTTCTTCACCGGAGCAGCGGCCAGTCCGTCGTCCCCTAACCGGGAGTCGTTCGGCTGGTGGGCGGATTTCCGTCCGGAGCCATTCGATGGCTGCCGGTCCTTCCAGGGTCGCCAAGGAGTCCCCCGAGGGGACTGCTTCCGCTATGTCTGCTCAAGACATAGTAAACCAAAAAGCCAAGTATAGCTTCCCGTCGGACCTTCATTTGTTCCACCCTGCCCCCAATGACAGGGTAACTTCCTCCCGTTCCGGAAGGGTTGCTTTGTACGGAGCCTTTTTTAAGGCCGGGCTTCGGTTACCTATCCACCCTTTTATTCTCAATCTCCTGGACCGATACTCTTTGACTCCCTCCCAGTTAGTTCCCAACTCAATCCGGACCATCGTCGGTTTTCTGGTACTCTTCCACTTGCAAGGCATTGAGGCCAGTATCTCTTTATTCCGCAGCTTTTACACCCTTCGCAAGCAATCGGGTTGGTGGTCCTTTACCCCTAGGTCTAATAGGATCCTCAAATTGTGCCTTCCTACTTCCGTCAAAGGGTAGAAGGACAAATTCTTCTTTGCTGATATTGGTGGGGTTCGTGGAAGCTGGGGGATACCCAACATTGATGCTAATAGGGATCCCTCCATCCTTCCACGAGATCGGATGGCGTTTGGGCAGCTTCTGACTGCCGACATCCCTCGGTGTAATATGCTTTTATCCGAGGAGAACCTTCGTCTTGCCGGTTTAATTCCCCCGAGGGGTGAGCACTTGATCACTCGCTTCTCTTCTTCCCCCTTTGCTTTTCTTTTTTTTTTTTTTTAAAACTATCCTCCGCCTGTATAGGGATGGCGCCGTCGCTTCATGAGCTCAAGCAAGCGGCCACCAGGAAGAGGAAGGTTGCAGGGGACGTGCCCCCTACCCTAAGAAGGGCCATTGCTAAAGTCCCGAGGAGGGCCGACGCAGAGAGGGCTGACACTGGAGGGGCTGAAGTCGTGAAGCCCCTGCGTGCAAAGGTTTTGAAAAAGAGCAGCCCTAAAAGGGCCGACGCTGGTGAGGTCGAGGCCAAGGGGGCCAGAACTGCGGAACCCTCGCACACATGCGAGGCGGCCAGGGCCCAAGGCGACGAGCCCGTCATGACAGAAGTGGCAAGGGCCGAGACCGGCAAGGAGGTAGAACAGAGTCAACTAGAGGGAAGATCCTCAGCTTCGGCTCCTCCGGTTATTCTGCTCGACCCTTCTCCTGAGAGGATTGCAAGGGCACCGTCGCCCTTGCCCAAAGCCGTAGAGGCGGAACAAGTTCCGGCGGCAGTAGTGATGATTCCGGCAGTTATCCTGCCCCCATGGGGGCAACAGCTGAAGCGCCTCCACCGGTCAAGGGGTCGGAGGCGGCAGGTTCAGAGACGGAATCTGCCTCTGTAGGCCCAACGCCAAGGGAAGAGAGGGGCGTCGATCCTTCCTTCCAATCGCTGTTAGCAAATCACAGCCGCTGGGCTGAACGGACCTTGGAGGAAGCCACGGTGGTTGAGGTGCAAGAGTTTCTCCGAAGTCAGGGGAGAGTCACCTTCTTCCGCGAAGCATCAGTGCATCTCTGGGTGAGCTTCTGCTCAATTATCATCTCTTTTCTCTCTCTCTCTTTTTTTTTTTAGCTTTCTCACCTTGACATTTCCTTTAGGCATTGAACTCTCTAGTCGCCCTGAAGAACCTCTGGACCTTGAGCGACATGCTATCGACCAAGCGCGGGAGGAGATGGTGTCCCTCCAAGTCAAGGCGGAAAAGGCGGAGATGGCTCTGGAGGATACTCGGGCCACCCTAAAGGGTGAAATCAATGTCATCCGGCTGAGAGCCAAGAAGGCTAAATATGCGCTGGAAGTTGCCCAGCGCCGCGCAGCCAATGAGCTGGATAATGCTCAGGTGGCTGAGGAAAAACAGAAAGTTGCCGAGGAGAAGCAAAGGGCAGCCGAAGAGAAGCTGAAGGTGGCAGAATTGGAGGTGTGTGTTTTAAAAACCCAATTAAGTTCAGCCTCCATTGAGACGGATGCGGCCAAAGAGGCCACCCGCCAGTGTGTCACCAGAATTGCAGATCTGGAGGCGGCAGTGACAGAGGCCCAGAGGGGGGCCATTGAGTCCGAGAAAAGAGCTCTCGAGGCTGAAAAAAGAATTGCCGAGGCCGTAGAAGATTTTAGAAAGTCCAAAGCCTTCGACAAGGAGGTGGCCGAGTCAGCGCGCTTGCTTATGACGCCGGCTTTCAAGACTGCAAGGATAAAATTCAGGAACTCTACGACTTAGAGGATATTGAGGGACTGAAGCCTGATGACGTTCCTGAGGATGATGTCCCAGCCCCGGATGACCTTTAAAAGCTTTAGTTTTTCTTTTTGTATCAATCTGTGCCTGACTTGAGTCGGCAACTTTGTAGCCTTTTAGCTATCAATGAATATATATTATATTTTTTACTGTGCACCTTTGGTCATAGTCAATTTCATCTGAGTGAGCTTTAGTGCCGACGCGGGGCGCCAGTGTCTAATATGCCGACACAGAGCCAGTCTTTGGTGCCAACATGGAGTTGGTCTTTAATAAGCTGATGTGGTGCCAGTCTTTGGTGCCAACGCGGAGTTGATCTTTATCGCCGACGCTGGGCGCCGGTCTTTGGCTGTCGAAACGGATCCGGTCTTTGGTGCCAACGCGGAGTTGGTCTTTGTTGCCGACGCTGGGCGCCGGTCTTTGGTGCCAACGCGGAGTTGATCTTTATCGCCGACACTGGGCGCCGGTCTTTGGTTGCCGAAACGGATCCGATCTTTGGTGTCAACGCGGAGTTGGTCTTTGTTGCCGACGCTGGGCGCCGGTCTTTATTGCCGACGCCGGGCGCCGGTCTTTGGTGCCAACGCGGAGTTGATCTTTATCGCCGACGCTGGGCAACGGTCTTTATTGCCAACGCCGGGCGCCGGTCTTTGGTGCCAACTCAGAGTTGGTCTTTGTTGCCGACGCTGGGCGCCGGTCTTTAGCTGCCGGAGCGGATCCGGTCTTTGGTGCCAACGCGGAGTTGCTTTATCGCCGACGCTGGGCGTCGGTCTTTATTGCCGACGCCGGGCGCCGGTCTTTGGTACCAACTCGGAGTTGGTCTTTGTTGCCGATGCTGGGCGCCGGTCTTTAGCTACCGGAGCAGATCCGGTCTTTGGTGCCGACGCTGGGCACCGGTCTTTGACTGCCGGAGCGGATCCGGTCTTGTTGCCAATGCGGAGTTGGTCTTTGTCGCCGACGCTGGGCGCCGGTCTTTGGCTGTCGGAGCGGATCCGGTCTTTGTTGCCGATGCTGGGCGCCGGTCTTTGGCTGCCGGAGCGGATCCGGTCTTTGTTGCCAACGCGGAGTTGGTCTTTGTTGCCGACGCTGGGCGCCGGTCTTTAGTGTGCCAACGCAGAGTTGGTCTTTGTTGCCGACGCTGGGCGCCGGTCTTTGGTGTTAACATACTCATCCGAAAGTAAGTGAAAATGTTGATCATTTATTTATCAAATAGATTCAAATTAATGACGATAGCGTTCTATTGGTAGTACCGGCGTAAGTTGTCGGCGTTCCAAGTGCGAGGGAGCAGTTTCCCGTCTAGCTCTTCTACTTTGTACGCCCCATGGTGTAGTACCTCCTTGACACGGTATGGTCCTTCCCATTTTGGTGCCAGCTTGCCCCCTCTGTCAGCTTTGATACTTCAGCTCTTCGCAGAACGAGGTCTCCAGGATGGAATGTCTTGGGTCGCACCCGAGCGTTGTAGTACTTGGCCGCTCGCTGACGGAACGCTGCCATGCGAAGCTGTGCTTGGTCTCGCAATTCTTCCACCAAATCCAGATCAGCCCTCAGCTGGTTTGAGTTGCTTTCTTCGTGGTATAATTCCGTCCGGGGACTGGGAGCTCCTATTTCCACTGGGATGACCGCCTCGGTCCCAAAGACCAAGCTAAAAGGGGTTTCCCCAGTAGGTGCTCGTGGCATTGTGTGGTAGGCCCATAGCACATTGGAAAGTTCTTCCACCCAGCGCCCTTTGCAGCTATCTAGCCGAGCCCTGAGTCCTTGGAGGATGATGCGATTGGTCACCTCGGCTGTGCCGTTGGTTTGGGGATGTCCTACCGAGGTGAATCGATGATGGATGCCCAGGCCATCACAGAATTTTCGGAAGGCCGTGTTATCAAACTGTCGGCCGTTGTCTGTAACGAGGGTGTGCGGTAGCCCAAACCGGCATACCACAGACTTCCAGAAGAAAGTTCTTATTTTGGCTTCAGTGATCTTGGCAAGAGCTTCCGCCTCGATCCACTTAGTAAAATGGTCGACGACCACCACTAGAAACTTGCGTTGTCTGGAGGCAGGAGGGAACGGTCTCAGGATGTCCATACCCCACTGTGCGAAGGGCCATGGTGCAGCTAGAGGGGTCAGCTGGGACGCCGGCTGATGTTGGATGTTGGCATGACGCTGGCAGCTGTCACACCTCTTAACGAGTTCGGATGCATCCTCCTTCATTGTCAGCCAATAATACCCCTGACATAGAGCTTTATATGCGAGTGCTCTGTCCTTCAGATGACTTCCATTGGGGCCGACGCTGAAGGCCGACGCTGAAGGAGATTTTGCTGTTACATCATTGCTTTCAAAAATCGTGCAAAAGTTAATACCACCCAAAGAAAACGACCAATCGTATCAATATATAATTTATATTGCTAGAACATTCCATCATCGAGCACAGCGCTAGCAATGATTTAAATTTTTTAATTAAATAATATGATAGCACATCCGTACAATAATTATTAAAAGGGTTTTATCAACGGATGTCATCGGGCACACGTTAAGAGGCATTTAATTTTCATTTATCCAGCTTTTTCACAGCAAACAAAGAAAAGGAGGGATTTGAAGAGGCATTTAATGCCTTAAATTTATTACTTTAAAGGCGAAGCCAAAAATATAATATTTGAATGACAAAAAAAAAAAAACTTTAAAAAAATCAGCAACGCCAATAACATCATATCATTAAAACCCATAACACCATATCATTTAGATTATAATTGTAACATCAAAATAAAATCATCTATATGATAAAATGGTATATAAATTTAAATCATCATACAAATATGAATAATTATAATTATATTTAAAAATAATAAAATAAAAAAATATTTATATGCATAGTGATTATAAATAAATAATAAATATTTATGAATATGTAATGATATATATATATATATATATTCTTTTAGTGTTTCTTTAAAGCACTAAATATATTTGGGATATTAAACCTTTCTTGAAATTCTTCGTTTTCTCGTTTGTTTTCTTATGAAAAATTATATATAAAGGTATTAAATGCCCTTCAATGAGTGCCCAGCGTACTTCTTGTCTCCAAGGCACTCATTAAGATGAATTGAATATTCTTTCATCCATCTTTTTACGAAAATATGTAAAAAGGAGCTTCAAAAAATCATTTAATGTATCAAATTATTCGATGCTTTAAAAAAATTAATAATTAAAAAATATAAATATTTAAATAGCGGGAAAGTTAAAAAATATTTATAAATTTTAAAACTATTTTGGCATCGAAAGAAAATTATCTATGGTGCAAAAATATGTATGGTTATTATACAAATATAATATTTTTTTTTACAGTAGGTATGCCTTTTTTTTACTGTTTTTTTTAAATATTATGTAATTTGAGACATCAAACGATTTTTATAGTCTCTATTTTTCATCTTCGTTTTCCGTAACAAGCTGAATGAAAAAGTTATTAAATGCCTTTAAACGATTAAACGATTGTCCGGAGGGTACTCATTAATAAAATCCTATCAAAAAAATATTATACACACACACATATATATATATATATATATATATATATATATATATATATATATATATATATATGCATTTGAAATGAAGCTGAGTGCTAAGTTGTAAGGAGGAAGGAAAAGTCTTTGTATATTGCACGATGCGGATCTTGAAGCAGAATGGTCTGCTTTGAAGAAATAATTTATTTATACATGAATTTACATATCAATGATACAAAACTCATAAGCAAATTCTATGGTATGGATTCATGTACAAACAAATCAACATGCTCGATGCAGATCATTCTATATCGAAACGGCGTATAAAGATTTTTTTATAAAAAAAATTACAAAAAATTGTTGTCAAACGATGTGGGCAAACTTTTAACATTGAAATGTTTAATTGGGCATTAATTGCTCATCCAACTCTTAGGATGAGTCTAAGTCCACCGGCTTGATACACCCAAATAGGGAACGGTAAGAATTTTTTTTTAATATATTATTTGCAATAACATAATAACATTTTATCTTATAAAATTGCTATTTTATTATAGATAAAAAGTTTACTCTATCAAATAATTGTTTTTAATTTGAATCCTATTATTTTATTTTTTATTTTTTATCTTTATCCTCAGCAACACTTAATGTCTAACTACTATTTTTTTTTAAGGTATAATTATCAAACAAAAAAAATATTTAGAATTCTGTTCAATCTTGCTTAACACCAAATTTAAGATAATAATTTTTATCTTTTTTGATTTATTATCCTATCCTACACTAAATATGAGATAGTATAACTAAGTTATCCTATTTCATTTTTTTTATCTTGTCCTTCTTTTATTAAATCTTGTCATGTGTAATCATACTTGAGAAATAGAACTGATATACATTCATGGGGCTTGGAGCTATTATATTTGAAAATAGGTGGCTTTTAGAATAAGTCCTAAATTGAAATGGACTTTTAGGAGAGTAGACCTGTAAGGTTTGAAGCTGGTGAGAATGAACTTAATGAGTTCAGAACGGTCTAAAAGAGATGAAAGATGACTAGATTATACTGAACTAAAAGGTTTGGTAAAAGAGATCGAGGATGGATGAACCATACATAGGGTTAGAAATGGTTTGGATCAGATCAGGTTAGAACTCGCTTAATTTTGATCTAATTCAATTTTATATTTGGGTCTTGATTTTAAACCTGAACCTAATGCATTTGTTGATCAGATCGAGTTAGGTCAAGTCTATGCAAAGAATTTTAGACCCAATGTTTCATTCGCATCTATTTGGGTCTAACTTTAAATATTATATTTTAATCAAATATCTAACTTTATCTTATAGCTAAAATTTAATAATTAATAATTAAATATAGATTCATAAAAAATTTAAATAAGATTAAAAGAAATCAACTTTTAAATTTTTATTCAAAAACTCTTAATTCTATTTAAGTAAATGATTATCTTTGAGTTTATAAATCATGATATTTAAAATATTTATTAATAGACTTAAAGATATTATAGATAAGAATCCATTAAAATAAATAATAAAACATAAATATATAGATATAAATGATAAGGTGCTTTTAAGAATCAAACTTAAGACATCAAATATATTTAATAAATTATCTATAATCTCTACTAAAAAAAGCTTAAGTATTAAATTAGTCAATAATAATAATAATAATAACAAATCGGTTCCACCCTATAACCAACAAGAACTGAACTAATTTCAAAATAGGATCAAATCAGTTTCAAATCCAAAATCCCAGTATTAATCTTGATAGGGTTGGTCTAGTATCGACTCTGATAGGATTAATTTTATTTCTAATCCGAAATCAACCCAATTTGGCCCATGCCCATCCGCGTTTGATAGAGATCGATGATTATGTTTTTCAATGATTATGTATTCACGAACGTAACAGGATTTAAGTGCGGAAAAATTGAATGGGACAAAGGCCACCTTGAATGCTTTTTTGCCATCAAAAAGGGCACATGAGACAGCAATGCATCTTAATTGGCTCTTAGGGATTGTTTAAAAAGCTTGATGCAAGAGGACCCATGACATTGAAACTTGGTGATCCAAACATGGATATGTTAGACGAATTCATCTTCAATTTTTTTTTTTTTTTTTGTACAAATGGGTGATTAAACCATTGGGATGGGTTACACCCGATATATCACTATACAGTAATTGAGTAAGGAAACTAGGGCAAGAATCACCCTACTTTCAGCTTAAATACCAGACTGAGAAGCCGCACGGTCAGTAATCCAGTCAGCAGCAGCATTGATCTCGCGAAAAATAATTTTTTTATGATGATGTACTTATGAAACACTAGATTTATTTTTTTTTCTAGATAAATTTTTTTACCCAAATTTTTTTTAAAAAATAATTTTAATAAAAATTATTATTAGAGGTCGTCAATCGCCGTCTAAGCACCGCGAGACGAGACGAGACGAGGGTCATAGCCCAAGTAACTATCTTCATGAGATCGGAAAGTCCCTCTTTATCTCAAGAAGCCGTGCTGAACAAGTCTGGGCCTCCTCCTCCAAAGCAACAACAAATTGTTTGGACTTGGATTATATCCCAAGGAGATCCTTTTTCTTGGCAGCAGCAGCACTAAAAATAAAAATAAAAAAAAAACTTGGACTTGGCGTTGGCAAAGGCTTCCAGATCTCGG